>JAPMUY010000700.1:0-15702 GCA_026901105.3 Galaxias olidus | reverse complement strand
TGTATTTGGCAAGCTAGCGGTGCGGTGTGAATGTGCTCAGTGAGCCGCGGTGGTTCTCTGGCTGCACAGAGAGTAATTAGCCACATAGGACTGAGGGGAAGTTAACTAGGCCTGCACGCTTTTCAACTGCCCTCCATCCCTCCGTCCTCCTCCTTCCCCCTCCCGTCCCCCCTCCTCCCAGCCCCGCTCTCCGCTCTTCTTTAACCCTTTGTTTTCCCGTTCTTAGTGTTTTTTTCTCTCTCTCTCTCTCTGAAAAAGAGGTGACTGAAAGAGAAGGGGTTAATGAAGAAAAGAGGTTGGACTCCCAGAGGTCCTACGCTGTGTGTGTGTGTGTGTGTGTGTTCCCTGTGCGTGTGTGTGTGTGTGTTTCAATGTGGTGACTGGCCAGGTCAAATTTTTTTTCACTGACATTGTTAAAGGACAGGCCCCTCCATAAAACATGGCCCACCAGGGCCTCAGAGAAGAAAGGGGGGGTGGGGGCTGGAGCGGGAGATAGAGAGAGATAGGGAGAGGTGATGGGGGTTAGGGAGAACGGGGGAGAGAGAGAAGAGTGAAATAAGAAGAGGAGAAAGGAGGGGGAGAGGGGGGTGGAGACGGAAGCCCTCTATCTAGCTCACCTTTCCATCGACCCCCCATCATTGATTATCTGAGGCCCATTAGGGCCCATTGTTAAAAACAAATCATTAGGCGGGTCGATGGACTTAGAGCCTGCCTCTCCATTTGTCTGGCCTCAAATGGCACAGCAAAGCATCTGCAAGGCAAATCCTCGAGAGATGAATTGACAAAGGGGGGGAGGGGGGGAGGGGAGGGAATAAAATTAAGAAATTAGAGGGACGGGGTGGTGAAAGGAAATAAGCGAGGCTTTGTGAAAAGGGGGAGCACACGGAGGGGAATTAATAAGAGCCAGGACGAGAGGAAGAGGGACGGAGACGGCGTAGACGAGGAAGAGGCGGAATTAGAGACCAAAATGGGCAGCCACACAATGGAGAGAAAATAGAAGGGAGAGAGCGAGAGAGAGAGAGAGACGGAGGAAGGGAGGAAAATGGAGCGAGAGAGAGACAGAGCTCAGAGCCACGGAGGGACAGCGAGGGAGCGGAGGGAGCGGAGGGAGCCTCATCCATTTTAATGAGCTTCCTGTGTAAATGTGTTCCCGTGGAGCGGGAGCTGAAGGCGGCCGCGCGGCGCTCCTAATCCCCCCCACGCTCTCGTCATTAAGGCCAGCCCTGTCACAAACACACACACACACACACACACACACACGTGCGAGCGCCAGTTTTTGTGTGTGCACACACAGACACACAAGCCTAGGTGCACGCACACCGAAACGCACATTGCCAAAAAAACATGCAGACACACACACAGAGACACACACACACTGCCCTGTTGTGGGAAGGGGCCGCTGTCGCCACTCTGACAGGTCGTCACACACGAGTAATTCCCAAGGAGCCTCTAGCCTCACTGTAGGCAGAGAGAGAAAAAAAACTGAATGAGAGAGGGAGTGAGAGAAAGAAAGAGAGAGAGAAAGAACAACATGTATTTAGCAATATTTTGTTTTGAAATGTTTGAAAAATGCTTCATTTGGTTAAATACCCAGCTGCCAAATATAACTGAATCGTTTTTCCAATGTTATGCCAATATGCCAGTGATGAATTTGTTCTCTGTTGCTAAGCAAATACAAATTCACAAAAAAAACAACAAAAAAAATATTCTTACTGCCTTTCTCTCACGAACACAAACATATACAACCGGCCTCAGAGCAAAACATTTTACAGTGCTACCATTCCACCCCTACGCCACCCCACCCCCAATTTGCTTCCATAAAAAGAACGAAAGAGCACGTCTGGCTCCCCCTCTGTCTCTCTCTTTCCCTCCCTCCGTCTCTTTTTTCCCTCCCTGTCTCACTCTTTCCTTCCCTCCCCGTGATTAGGCCTAATTATGGTGGAGCGGACGCCTGGCGGCCTCAGTCATGCAGCTTTAATTGACCGTTATTCATCTGCGGGCTGACGCTAGGCTAGGCGGCGCACGGAGGGACAGAAGGAAGGCGGGGGTGCTCAGAGGCTTTGACATGCTGGAGCCGTAGCGAAGCCTAGCGTAGCCGCATGGCGCAGGCTAATTGCTAGCCCTGAGGGATTAAGCCAGGTGATTACACACTGGGCGGTGTAATTACATAAGCAGCGGCTAGCAGCCCCGGCTAGCCGCCCCGGGGTCACGCGCCGTAGCCCTCGCCCAAGATTAATTGGAGCTGCCACCGGAGTACGAGGCACCGCCAGAGAGAGCGGTTATACGATTAGCATTAACATTTCAGCGGTGGGGCCAATCGATGAATGGTTATCACCCCCTTCTAGCTCCAAACCCCCCTGTTGGTGTGTGTGTGTGTGTGTGTGGGTGTGTGGGTACCTACTCCTTTGCTGATCTGTTCAGTCTTACTCTCTCTATCCTTCTCCCTCACCATTGAGTGAGAGGAGAGACATGCTGGTTGATTGTAATGCCCCCGTTAAAACACAACAGCTTGGGTGTCACACAGGTGAAGTGATTGGTTTGTTTTTGTGTCGTTTGTGGAAGTGCAGGGAGGTTACACAGCGACGACGTTTGATTGCGGCCAATTAGGCAACGGGAAGGAGAGCGGGGGCCGTGCATTGTCTTGATACGAGAGAATTCCTAAGATTGTCAGCATCCCAACTCACAAAATTCTTCCAGACACACCAGGCCATGGAGGAGAGCCGAGCTATTCGTACTCCTTTAAATCCCCCTCTCCTTTGTGTCAGGCAAACCTGGGTGTCTCTGAAGGTGGACAGAGCAGAGAGGTGGGAGTGGAGCTGTTCTCCCCTTTAGAGAGAGAGAGAGAGAGAGAGAGAGAGAGAGAGAGAGAGAGAGAGAGAGAGAGAGAGAGAGAGAGAGAGAGAGAGAGAGAGAGAGAGAGAGGGGACAAAGGGACCTGCCCATAATGGAGAGGAGGCCTTTTCAGGCCCAGGGGTGGCAGAACACACCGCCTTTTCACAGGCTTCAATGCGGCCCAAGGAAAGAGGGAGACGGGGAGGAAGGGGCGGGAAAAGGGGAGAGAAAAGAGGAGGGATGAGTGTTAATTAGAAGGTCCTTCAGCCCGTGGCCCCGGTCAAGACGAAGGGGCTGCCCCAGCTGTCGGAGCGAGACACACTCACATTGTGCATTCAGCCCTCATTATGGCGGTGTGTGAAAGTGTCTGTGCATGTGTGAGCGTGCGTTAGTGTCTCTCAGCGGGTGTGTGTGTGTGTGTGTGTGTGTGTGTGTGTGTGTGTGTGTGTGTGGTGGCAGGGGGAGTGTTATAAGGCCCAGGGTACATCCACGGCCAGTGGCAATAGCTGCCGTGTGACAAGAATGATGAGGGGCTGCGGCGACACAGGGTCTCGAGAGCTCTGCAGATAAAGATACACATCAATACCTGCAGACATCAAACCACACACACACACACACACACACACACACACACACACACACACACACACACACACACACACACCCAGCGACATTGTGTTGGTGTGGCTCAGTGGTTCAGAGATACTAAACCTCTTTATCGGTGAGCTGCTCAGCTTTCAGGATTTCAGGACTTTGGCTAACTCCACCTTCTGTGTTTGTTGTGTCTACAGGGAGTTGTCTCACCCCCCACCCCTGCTGTCGCCTCAGAACGCCCCTCACATCACCCTAGGGCCCCACCTGCGGCCTCCGTTCCTGGGCATGCCTGCCGCCCTGTGTCAGGCTCCAGGTGAGTTGCAGCGCACGAAAGCTAACGTGGCGTTAGCTGGGGAATCATCCAATTCAATACCAACAGGACACGAAGCGTTAGCATGGCTGCTTCTCCAGGTACTGACCACTCGTGTTACCTCCTCTCCCAGGCTATGGTTTCCTCCAGCCCGCCCAGGCAGAGATGTTTGCACGGCAGCAGGAGATGTTGAGGAAACAGAACCTGGCCAGGTATACATGCAGAACGATACAGTGTGTATATACATAGCGCGTTGGCACAAGTCGGTTTGGGCCTATGTGGAAGGCCTCCTATGCGTTGTTATGGTTTCCATTGTGATGTGTGTACTCCCTGTGCGGCCCCCAGGTTAGAGATGTCCGCCGAGCTGCTGAGACATAAGGAGCTGGAGAGCCTCCACAGGCAGCAGCAGCAGCAGCGCCTCCTGGCCTCCGACCACCTGAGCCTGGCCCCCGGCCTCCCCCTGGACCACCCGGCCCTGCGCAGCCTCCACGACATCCCTGAGGGCCACCCGCTGCGCGAGGAGCTCGTCCGCCGCTCCAACGCCATGCTGGCGCTGCGCCACGCCACCAGCACGCCCCTGCACTCCCTCGGCCAGCCGCACGCCCCCGCAGAGGCCCCCGAGCAGGGCTCCGACGCCGGGCCCAACGCCTCCAGGAAGGGCCCCCGCAAAGGGCCGCACCGCAGCGGCGAGCCCCAGGGAGGGAGGGAGGAGCGGGGGAGGCACGGCGAGGAGAACGGCCAGGAGGAGGAGGAGGAGGAGGAGGAGGAGATGAGGGATTCGGATAGCGAGGCGGAGGCCGGCCACCAGAGGCAGGAAGGCGACGGTGCCAAAGCCCACGGCCGGCGCCACAGGGGCAGGGCCGCGTGCCGGGCCAGGGAGTCGGGCAAGTGTGACGGTGCCAAAGAGGCGGGCGAGACCTCGGCCAGGCTAAGCCCCCCCTGCAGCTCGGCCGGCACGGAGTCGCCCGCCCGCCACGTCTTCACTCCCGGCCTGGGCAAGGCGGACGTCAAGTACCACCTGGCGGCCGCGGCCATGCCCCCTCTGCCCGCGCTGCACGGCCAGTCGCTGCCCTTCGGATTCCCCTACGCCAACCCCTACTTCCACACAGGTAAGCACCAGGCACAAACGGACACCAAAGCCACAGGACAACACACACCGAGATAGGTTTCAAAAAGGTACATTGCAAAACCCACCTGAGAAAAAGTGTTTAAGTCTCCAGAACAAAAAAACACAAGGCATGCGAGACTTCAAAGACCAAAAAGTAAAAAGTGCTGCTCTCCCTCTCCCCCAGGCTCTTTGGGCGGCCTGTTCATGGATGCAGAGGACTCCTCCTCCACAGCAGCAGCAGCGCCCACAGTGGAGGACATCAGCAAATGGAGTGTGGAGGAGGTGTGTGGCTTCATAGGCAGCCTGGCTGGATGTGCCGAGTACACCCAGGTGAGGACCGAGGAGGAGAGAGAGAGAGGCCGGAGGGAGAGGGAAAAGGGACAAAGAGAGAGAGACAGGACCCATCCAATGACTAGGTCCTTAGGAGTCCATTTTAGCTCAATCTCAAAACCAAACCAAAGGGGTCACGAGACCCAAATGTCCGGCGGGGACGAGAAGCGTGTGTGTTCTGCGGAAGTGAAAACGAGTGAGTGTGGGTGTGGTGGTAATAGTATGAGGTCGGTGGCGTGTGTGTGTGTGTGTGCGTGTGTGTGTGTGTGCTGGGGCTGTGGCTGAAGCAGCTGTGTCTCTGCCAGGTGTTTCGGGAGCAGGCCATCGACGGGGAGACCTTACCTCTGCTCACTGAGGAGCACCTCCTCAACACCATGGGACTGAAGCTGGGCCCCGCACTCAAGATCCGCTCTCAGGTACACACTGGCCGGGCTGGGAGAGTGCTGCGCTGCTGCTGTCTGTGTGTGGGGGTCTGACTGGTTTCTCTGGCGTGCTCCGGAATGACTCGTCCGCGTGTGCGCGTGAATGTGTTGAGTTCTACAAGCGGCGCTCGATCTGAAAGCCCAAACCTAGTAGTGGAGCCTAGTTCTCTCCCCCAAAAAGTCCCTAGCCCCAGTAGCCCTTCTCCCTCTCCTCTCTCAGTCTGCTGTTGCGTGGCCTGATTCCATTCCACGGCGCCTCGTCGCGGCCAGCCCTAACCGAGTGTGCTGTCTCTTTTCTTCCTCTCCTCTCCTCAGGTGGCCCGGCGGCTTGGCAGGATCTTCTACATGACCAGCTTCCCGCTGCCCCTGCCCCTGCCGCTGGCGCCCTCTGTGGCCCTGCACCCCCCGGAGCGGGAGCGAGACGCCCCGCCGACGCCGTCCCACCCCCTCGCCCCCCGCCCGCACCGGCCTGCCTCCGCCAGCAGCAGCTCCTCGCCCTACCGCGGCCCCACCCCCTGCAGCTCCTCGCCCAAGCAGGGGAACGGCGGTGTCGCGTCGGGGGGCTACGAGGCCACGTCCCCCTCGTAGGCCGGTGGAGCTCCGCCCAGGAGGAACCCGACCCGAGTGGATTCTCCTCTCCCCTCTCCTTCGGACGCGAGCTAAGCGACGCGTCGAACTTTACGAGGAATTGAATCAGACTGTAGAAAAAACAAAGGGTATTAACGCGCCAATCAAGTTCTGAGTTCTCCAATGTGGCTGTAGCTGCGCAGGATCCAAAGATAAGAGGAATGACGTGACGGGACAAAAGAGAGAGAGAGACGGAGAGCAAAGAGAGAATGCCGGAGAGAGAAAAAGCAGACAGCTGGTCATGGACAGGCTGCCAAGAAAGCAGTGAGCCCCACCAATACAACTTTCTTGAGAGACAGACAGAGAGACGCTAGCGGAAGCCCGTCCTTCCTCGGCTAAAGGAAGTGATCTGTCTTTCTCTCGATCTGCTCCCACAACACACTTAGCATCTCTTTCTCTGCTCTCTCTCCCCATTTCCTTTCCCAGACTCACGAGTCTAGCCAACCGGCTTAGAGGGAACTGTAGTCCAGTGGCTGGCGCTAAAGCATTCGATGAAGAGGACGACGACTTCAGACTCCCTCCCTCCCTCCCTCCCCCCTCCCTCCCTCACCGCAACTATGCATTCCACGGTCCTATTACCAAAGATGACTGGTTGTGTGGAAT
This sequence comes from Galaxias olidus, assembly GCA_026901105.3. Classification (NCBI taxonomy): domain Eukaryota; kingdom Metazoa; phylum Chordata; class Actinopteri; order Galaxiiformes; family Galaxiidae; genus Galaxias; species Galaxias olidus. The sequence continues at coordinate 8,876 of JAPMUY010000700.1, read as the reverse complement.
AAAAAAAAATAAAAGCTTAATGTTATTTCTGTTTTCTACCTAATGACCGGTCTAACTGACAAATGTGGCACATAGGACGAATCTGGTCTGGTACCTCAATTGATTGAGACCTAAAATACCTTTTTAAAGGGGACACAGGTACAACAGCCCATAAAGCCATTTGCCCAGGCTGAGGGTTAACAAAGTTACTGAAAAGCCACAATGACAAATCTCCGATAGCTTCAGTTCCAAGGTCTAGCATCATTATATGATCATGTCGACTACTGTGGGAGATCAACGTAAAATGCAGAATTGTACAGAATCATGCATCAGATGAAAATATCCTCAAGGTTACATATGTGGTATTTTTTTGGCTAAGTTGGTAGTTGCACGAATAATGTTTTTTTTCTTTACTGAACAAAATGTGACTTGCTAAATCTACGGTGGTACTTTTGTTTAGACTTTTTGTTTGCCATTTAAAAAGTGTAATATTATTAAAATCCCTGATCTCTTGAATGCTACTTCAGCATATAAATACGAGGAACTATTTATAGAACTTTTTGACATACGTAGATGAACAGATAATGATAAGTATAATTAGCCTTTGAAATGAATCCAAAGAACATTTACTTTATTTTCTCGTTTGCAGGGAAAGGAAAGACAAAGCTCTTAATGCAATCTTTGAATTTGTTATTGATTTTCTAAAACTATGTAAGCAATTAATTAAAAAATTGTCTCTAGATTTCCCATCCATGTTTTGTCTTCATCCTATTTTTCTATTCACCGCTTGGTGAAATAAATCCGACAGAAACCCAGGTGCCTCATCTCTTCTTCCATCCTCCTTCCGGACGTGTGGGACAATGCATGCTTGGATGCGTTCGTCTGCATGTGCACATATTCCTTTCCTGAAGCGATGTGAGGGAGGACAGGCTCTCCAGAAGTGCGTGCGTGTGTGTGTGTGTGCAGCGGTATGGCCCCTCAGGGCTATGGTTCAGGTCAACACCAGCTGTCAGTGCGTAAGGTTCAGCCGCAGGCCAAGGCCTACCTGCCTGTGGGGATAAACCTGAACCTTCCTCCGCCTCACACACACACAGCAGACCACTGAAAAAGGCACAGGCTCACTCGTTCACCTACCTTTATCCCTCAAAGAAAACAGAGTTTCCACTGACGTTGTCAGGCTGACATTTCTTCCCTGTGGGCCTCTGTTGGGATTTCCCTAGCTTACTCCATGGCTGTCTAATATTCCTTATCAAGTGGATGCTATATGCTAGTTCAGAACTCACTTTTAAGATATAGCTGGGATCTTAAAATTCTTAACATTAGAAAATGGCCCATTGTAGTGTGGTAAAAATACATTGCATTTTGTTCTAACATTCAATGTTGATACATCAGGCCAATGCCCCTTTTTATTGTAGAGGATAAAAGCAAGATTTATGAGCAGAGATCAAATTTTGAAGATTCCCCTGGAATACGTGTTTGAAAATAAGGAGAGAAAGTGGAGGCAGATGAGCAGTGAAGAGACATTTAAGCGAGAGATAGAGAGAGAGAGAGAGAGAGAGAGAGCGAGAGAGAGTGAATGTGTGGGTGGGGAAAAGTTAGTTTGCAGATAAACAAGACAGCCTGTGTTGCTGCTCTACCAACTGGACATGGAGGGTTGGCACAGCATCAGACAGCCTTCTGCCTGGCACCTTCCTGCTGCCCTGAGGGCACCCTCCCCTCTTGCCAGCACAGCATAGCACTGGTACGCACAGCCCAAGACCCTTCGACAGCCTCCACAGACAAGCCCTGAGGGAGCCATCCTCATTGAGAGGGTCAAGTTGTGCAAAAAATAATACATTCTATTTGAGGGCGCCTTTCAAGACACTTTAGGTCACCTAATAACAACAACCGAGGTAATCTCAGCAAACTTGTCCACATACATACCAAATTAATATCATCCCTTGATTTATTTTTACCAAACAAAAAACATACAAATAAAGTTTTTAAACTTTATTTTTTTCTAAATCGCACCACCATTTTGTTATGTAAAAAGACATTCTTCTGTACAACAATGGACACTAACACCCATTTTAACTTATACATAATTGAAAAATGTTCAAGCTATATGAAAGTCATCTATGCGTGTGTTAAGCAGAGAGATATGATTGACGTGTCTCAGTTGTCTTCATCAGAAAGCTCCAGGTCCTCGACCATATCTTCCGCTCCCTCGGCCAACTCTTTCAGAGCGGAGCTGGCCAGTTGCTTGGGAGCCGTAGATGGCTTGGTGCCATCTTCATCCTCCTCATCGTCATCTGAAAAAAGGGACAGTACAGTTTAAATTAGGACAGCCAGAATTGTAACGATAACAGCTTCAGGTGGATTTGGTTGAGTACAGTTTAAATTAGGACAGCCAGAATTGTAACGATAACAGCTTCAGGTGGATTTGGTTGAGTACTTGAAGCGTGGCTTGGAATACAGACCTGAGCTGCCATCGCCAAGGCCCTCATCGCTCATGTCGGACAAGTCCAGATCTTCGTCGTCTTCATCGCTCACATCGTCACCATCACCTTCAGAGTGCTTATCTGCTTTTTGTTCTGGAAGACAAAACAGGTTTAGGTTCGGGTTAACGTACCTGCCAAATAAGACCCCGTCGAGGCCATGGGCTTGGCAGAGGTTTGGTTAATAAGCTGTTCATTATTGGCTCCGTTCCAAGTCTTAGGATGTGTAAGTAGAAGAGGGCTGGGAGAGGCTGCTTTTTCTGGAGAAGGAACTGAAGACTGCATTAGAGCCTCTTCACAAACATCCATTACAGTTTACTGCTGGAAACTTCAGACATCCCACACGGCATAAATATAGCAGACTGAGACGGCCGGCAGGCAGGCAGGCAGGCAGGCAGGCAGGCAGGCAGGCAGGCAGGCAGGCAGGCAGGCTCCAGTGCAGACTGATACTGTAAACCCCACCCCCTGGGACTGAAACATATTGGTGGTAGTAGAAAGGTGTCCTGTGTGTGTGTTGGTGTCTCAGTATCTAGCAGAGTGCTCCACGCCCGTGGACTTCAAACCAGGGCCTGAACAGAAGGGAGCATGGAGCACACGACTCTTCACTTCCCCAGAGCGACCCAACAGCAGCTCCCTACCAGGGACTGTTCTGAGCTTTCCACACCTCCAGCTGGGGGTTGATGGGAGAGGAGTGGGCAGAGGCCCTACAGGTCGCCCTTGGCTGACCGGGAAGACATAACCCTCCGGAATACCGCCACACAAATCAAGCAACATCAACACCCACCTCCTCCCTTCTCTTCCCCCAGCATGGCTCTCTCTCTCCACAAAGACTCGGAGACCAAACGGTGTGGGAAGTGGCCCAAAGGTTTGGCCTGGGACATTTGTGTGTACATGTGTTTGTGTTAGCACAAGTGTGTGTGTGTGTGTGTGTGTGTGTGTGTGTGTGTGTGTGTGTGTGTGTGTGAGTGCGTGTGCGCAGTGGGAGAACCTGCCGGGGCTGTCAGTGTGAGGCCTGAGAGCTGGGGAGAAAAGGAGTGAGGGGGAGTAGGAGCGGCCACCTCTGGCTTTTCCACTGGGCTGGTTCGAATTAGGAACCCCTACTGGGATCCAAGCCTGCACTTCCTGTCAGGGAGCGAGAGGAAAGGGCGGACTGGGGAAGGACAGAGGGGGGAACGAGGGGAGGGGGGGGGGGGGGAGACCGGCGGCTCGCCGGCAGCTGCTTGCCTGTTGTGGGGACTCTCCCTACAATGAGGACCAGATGCACAAAAAAACAAAAAAGATCCCCTCTCGCCCCCTCGCTCTCTTCCTTGTGACCTTGGGAGTCTTTTTTGGCTCCGAGCGTGTCCGAGTGGTAAGCAGTAAAAAGGGGGCTGCGGCCTGTGGCCTGAGGATGACCCTGACACGACCAGAGTTAGAGCAAACAGCTCCACTCAGAGGACAGAGAGACGCAAACACCAACTCTTCAGCAGAGAGGATTTTCCTTTGGAGGCCTCAAATAGGGTCGCTGATATTTCAGTTGGATCAGTGATCACAGGGGAGCTTGGGAACTTTCTAATTTGTAACTACTTGTTTACACCATGGCAACCATTTCAGTAGGTCATAATCCATTGACCCAGATAAAGACCCAAACAATTCTGCTGAACCAGCTGACTAAATATTAACTGCAAATAAAATCACACTCCCTGACACCAGAGGAAACCCCTGTGTTGTTGTGGCCTGTACTTATTGGATGTAACAAAACACAGCCCCCTAGCGGCCAAGCAGGATAGGACAGGAAGCCGAGTATGGAGCAGAGCTGTAGGAACACGGCACGGGGTGCATTACACAAACACCACAACATTATGGGGTTCTTTAGAAAAGCAGCGCTGTCCAGATCATGTGACATGCCTTTGGTACCGACGTTGATTTCTCCAGTTTCGTTTTGACAATCGACTTGAGAGCTGAATAATAGTATGTACACCTCCCTGTCCAAGTGTGCTTGGGGTTGATCTACCTTTGAGCTCGGCTGCCGGGGAGTCTTCATCAGATTCCTCAGACTTATTTTTACCCTCAGTCTTCTTCAGCTTAGTCTTAGGAAGGTCCATGTCCATCTTAAAAAAAACATGAACAAACATTAGAATCGAGCTTCACGCAGAAATAAATTGTGTTCAGCTTTGCCCAGACACCAAAAACAGTGACCTGAGAACTTTGGGCTATGCAGACATAGCTGGAGTGGAGGAGAGGTTACCGTTTTCTTGCCGAAGACTTCCAGCCGAATCTCGCTGACCCTCAGCTTCTTCCACTGGCTGTAGTACCTGGTGAGAGGAGTGCCCTCCTCCTTCACCTTCTTCTCCCAGGCCACCTGACGGCAGGACACGGACACAAAGAAATGGAGGCAACACAAAGGTAAGTAGAGTGCACAGTAAGCCGTGAATAAGATATCATCAATAAGTACAACCTTTATTTGAATAATATTAACAACAACAACAACTAATTGCACTTGATATAGCCCTTTTCTAAAGACCCAGAGTGCTTGAAACTGTAGGGGGAGACTCAGCTAGGTTGACAATGCGTAGCACCCAGATGCGTTTAAGACCAACTGAAGAGCACAAGAGGGATACATTAGCCAACTGGGAGCTGAGGGGATGATTCGGAGGCAATGCTAAATATAGGACTAGAGTGGGAATGTAGCCAGGACACCCATTAAACATCCCATCCGAAAGACGCACACTGTACAGAATCCCTGTCCCTGTCCTGGGGCATTGGGCTGCCACAGACCAGCGGGTAGTGTGAACCTTATTGGTCTACCAACAGCACTTTCAGCAGCAACTGGTTTCCCACCCCAGGACTAACCAGTACCAACCCTGCTTTGCATCAGAGGCAAGCCAGAGATGGGCTGCAGTGTGCTAAAGTTGCTGCCATTTAGAGTCCATATAGATACATTTGTTTTACCTCTGCACAATCATAACAAAATATATCATATTAAAATGAATTAACATTTGTCGGAGTGAAGGAGGAGACGGGGTGATCCGGCAGTTCTTTGCCGTTCCGTTTCTCCAAACATGCGACTATGGCGCTTTCTACCGCAAGCATCACATCAAGTGACCAGCGTGACGAGCAGAGAGCCATTAGAAGGCGACAGACTGACAGAGAGGCAGGTTCAACAACATCGAGGGTGTCTGAAAGGGGAGACTTGGGGATCTCGGCCAGCCTTTCCCCTAAAGGTCTTTGTGGACGGTATTGATCAGGCCCAACCGGATTATCTGACCGACAAATCCAATAGAGGCGATAGAGCGTGGCCTACTGCGTCGGTTAGCCTAACACAGTTAGCCCAATTTGCCGCGCAGCTATTAGGGCGGACCGAGGAGAGAGCAGGGCATGGGAGGAAAAGGAACGCTGATGAACGGCGGCTGCTGCCACTTCTGAAAACAACTGGGCGCCCTGCACACAGCCAGACTAAACACCAGACCGGCTTAGACTGTTCTCTCACCTCCAAGCTCCTCTGCAAATGAATTGAGGCGAAGAGGTGGCTGGAAGGCAGATTCAAGCCTGAAAAAGCCTGATATTCAGCCTGAAAAACAGCAACAACACAACAACGTGTGTGTGTTCTGGAGAGCGCGGCCGACCAAGAGAGAGAGACAGAGCATCATTAATTAGGGTGACATGTCTGTGGGGAGCTGGAGGCCAGAGGGGAGGCATGACCTTTCCACAGCAGCGGGGCTCGCCCCTCTCTCTCTCTGTGACATTGCCACTGCTGCCACGACGCCGGGGGACAGACGCTATGGCGACAGGCTCCTCTGGGCTGGAGGAGGAGGCGGCGGCGGCGACAAGGGCTGGCGCTACCCCGGTGCCATGCTGTCTGTCTGTCATACTCGCTCCACACACACACACACACACACACACCCAGCAGATAGATCGCACACACAAAAAAACCTCTAATTTCACCCGTAAAATGCTCTTAAATATTTATCAACATTGAAAGACGAGGCATTCAACTGGGACCATGGAACCGAGCAGAGTGAAGAGTCAACCCAGGAAATGTGTTGTCTCCCAACACATTTAACAACAACAGATACTAGCACGCACACAAACACACACACACACACACACACACACACACACACACACCATTACAAAAGAGGCCTTAGAGGTTTTGATAGATGTAATAGTTTGATCTAACACAAAGTGTCACTCCAAAGAGAGGAAGAGGAGTAGGGAGACGTACAGACACATTTATGAATTCTGCATAAAATAAATAAATAAATAAATAAATAGGACATGGTGCAAACAGGTCATGTCAAAAAACAAACCCTACTATAGTTGGATTTACATAAGCTTGTCCACCAAAAGGCTATTTTGAGTACTACACAATGGAACATGAAAACATGACATGTAATCACTGTGTTATACTTACACATAGTGATGAGACTATGTTTATGTTTGGGAGCCACATACTTAAATACTATCCACTACTACAGTCTCTGAAACCAAAATCTAGTACTCTACTTCCTGACAAAGATTTGCTTTTATTGTTAGTGTACTCTGGAACATGTGACAAAAACCCTGGCATTTAAACAAATATTTCAAAGAAAAGTTGACGCATTGCATTTTGGAGCGTGTAGCGTCGTTGAGAAACATCTCTCAGGTACAACATTTTTCCAAATATAGTACGTTTGGAATTATTTCCATACTCAAATTTCAGTCATACGCAGTACGTACCGTTGGCATTCTGCATACTAAATATGATGAAAAAATGTGTAAGGATGCTTAGTAGGCGACAGTGTGCACAATGCCTCTCTGTGCGGGGCGCAACCAAACAGACAAAAAGGACCCTTGCTTCTTATCTCCATGTGAGCCAGGCCTGCAGGCACACTCTCTACCAGAGGAAAACACCATGTGAGGCGGCCCCTTCTTTACCACTGTTTTGGGAGCCCTTCAGATGCACTTCCTTTGCGTGCAAGAGGGTGTGTGTGTGTTTGAGAGAGATAATGTGGAGGAAGGTAGTGCTATCCCCCCCCTCCCCCCCCGTTAGGAGCACCCCTGCAGACACCTGCATGGTGGTGACGGTACGTGTGTGGGTTGGTGAGAAACAGACAAAGGAAGAATTGCCCGCATTACTTATATATATATATATATATATATATATAAAAAAGATCTTCTCTAAACCAACAAACCGTTGCAGAAACTATAACCCCGTCTGTGTGAGGAGCAGGGTCATGGACGGGTAAATGTCTAGGAGGAGACTGAAATGCAGAAGTGAATGCGTGTCTGCTGTAGGGGTGAAACGAGGCCTCCAGTACAGCAGCCCACACAAGCTAAATTGGGAAGTCTCTGTTATTGTATGTCTATCCCGCACACACACACACACACACACGCGCACACACACACACACACACACACACACACACACACACACACACACACACACACACACACCACATGTGTCGGCCACTCCGAAGGCGGCCCTCTGTCTCCGGACTGTGATGTGGTTGCTGTTCTCTTGTACCTTCTCCAGCAGCTGGCGCACCGGCTTGCAGTAATTGGCCACTTTGCATTCCTTCAGGAATGTTTTCAGCTGCAGAGGCCGGCGAGAGGAAGTGGGTGGGAGGGGGAGAGGGAGGGAGGGCGAGAGACAGGGCGAGGTGAAGAGCGGGGTTCAGTCTAAATGACCATTCAGTCCCATGATGTATTCATGGGAGGAGGAAGGATTGCGTGGCAGACTACTTTGAGGAGGGCCAACTCAGGCCAAGCTGGTCCCACCCTACAGATGGGTTTCTGTTCCTTAGCTCACACACAGGTTTCAACTTCACAGCGTGAAGAGGGATAGGGGAGACATAACGTATATGACGTACATTTGCTCAAAGTTGAACGTTTATTATGGTGACAGTGAGCGTAGGTGTATACAATGCTTGCTTAGTCCCCGCCGACCATAACGGTCGAGCAACCCTTTGAGACTAGGACCAATAAAATTACAAGACAAAGACAAGATGGCGGAACTACTAGTTAAACCAACCATGTGTTCAGGACTACATTATTTCCTAATATTGGAACTGGGAAATCTCTTAAAAGTTCTGTCTCCCAAACGTTTAAAAAACAAACAAAAAAAAAAACAGTTAACTGCTAGTACATCTCATCCCTACATCACCAAGCTGGATCATTTGGAACAATTAAAGTATTTGTCACTGCAATATAGAGATAAAACATACATACTGCAATACCATAATATGAAATACAGGTATGTTTAGTGCTCAGCATTACTATTACTAACCCTACTGGAGGATAAAGGGGAAGTGTGTCCAGTGATAAGGCGATGGGGTTACCTGTATGACGGTGGGGAGAGCAAGCTCGGGGAAACCAATGGAGCAGGCTTGGGAATGGAAATACTCCAAGAAGAGGTCATACAGCTGGTCCACCAGTCCATCCTGAAACAGAACCGTCGTT
>JAPMUY010000698.1:0-15478 GCA_026901105.3 Galaxias olidus | reverse complement strand
AAAACAGTCCACCACATACTAAATAATTTTATAAAAATGAATCGAGATCCATATACAGTATATACCCTCTCTTTTATTATTGTATTTCTGAAACATTTGTGTACAGTATGATCACCAGAACACGATCTGGCCTTAGAAGACACTGTTCCAATAGAGTGAGACACTGTTGTGTCAGAGCAGGAAGTCATGCCATTCATAAGCTTTAAAAGGACTGACAAAAGTGAAGTAAGGTCCCAAATGTCTCCTTGTAGTATGTAAATCAAAAGGTAGGACATATTTTTGATAAACATCTTGCAGCATATTTAGCCATAACTTCCTTTAATAATAATATATTTATTTAATGCAATGTTCTACGACCCAATGACTGGTGTATAAACCAACTGTGCATACAGTAGGATTTTGATGTCTCAATGTAGTGAACTTTCATCGACATTGGTGTAACTTGGCAATTGGCAACACATCAGTTGCGTGTCTGCACCAGACACATGCATGGTAATTGTTTATTATGGTCATGGTAAATGGATTGAGTACATCTTGTTTCTTGTATGGAATGAAATAACCTCTGGGTGTCAAGAAAAAGGTCACTAGGAGTAAATTCCCCACTTTCCGTTAAAGTCACAGATCATGCTAAACAATTAAGGATTAGCGTAAAGCATGGGGATTGTGTTTAGTATCTTTAGAATTGCCTAAATTTGATCAGCGTCTTTTGGAAAATATCTAAACTTCTTTTTTGAATTTAATTGCTTGCAGAGACACCAAATACTACTACATAAATGGTATGGCTTGGTGAAATAGCAAACAGTCACTTAGCTACAGTTCTAAATTTGTTATGCTTTGTAAAGGCATACTAAAATATGCAAAGTTAATACCTACCTCCTATTAGGTTTGTGCAGTTGTTCTGCATGTAATTTCTCATAAATATTTTAATACAGTAGTTATTGGAAGAAGAACGTGTTTTGCTATGAGATTTATCATGTATTTTGTTTGTAGTATGTACTGTATTTGATCTTATATGCCTCAATAGAGCTTTGGTTATCAGTAAACCTTCCATAACGGATCGATTAAAAATGTTTCCTTTAGGATTTTAGCTCAGTTGTTTTTGAAAATGTTGTCTGGTTTCAGCACATGGATAATATGCAGTCCTTAAGGTCCCTTTTTGTTCACTTTGCACACCCAATTTGAATAGTGACTGATACATTTTTGATATATGCAATGTTGAAAAATCATCTACGTCCTGGATATGATAATTATCATGATGAGTTGATAAACAAATAAGTAAATGAGCTGACTACATTGCAAAGATGTAGCAGGAAATCTTTTATTGTCGTAGAAATGTCAGCGTTGGACACTTTTTGTAACGTTGGTTAACACTTGGGCTGTTCTCTAATAGCAAATATTAATTTAGTCTAATTTAAGATGCTTTTTTGGTATCTGCTATATAGAAGACACTTTTCAGAATATAAATGAGTTGGGTAGAGGGAATGTGGTTTTCCATCTCACTGCTTCCTGTTCTTGTCTGTTGAAGAACCTCTAGTAAGAAACCTGGAATCAGACCTCAGGTCTCAATATGGAATGCTTTGCACTTCAAAAAGAGGACACAAGACAGAAACGTATGGAATTGCCAGAAAATTGACATGGTGACCAATGTGGAGATCAATCAGTCACAGCCTGGAGATTTTGGTACATCTTGCCTTCAATTCATATTTGTCTTCGGTCAATGTAGGACACCCTGGAGCTTATACAGTGCTACTTTTTGTTCTGCATGTTAATCCTACCCAAGGGAATACAGTATGCCTGGAAAGAACCAGAAGAGCCTATTTCTCTCTCTTGTTTCTCACTTCATGGCTTACTCACGCTCTCTTTTTATTCACTGCCTGCCTCTGTCCCTTTTTCAGAGGTTTCATTGAAAGTGAGCCATGGGTCTGTCTAGACATTTAAAGGGGGAGTTATCTGAGCATGAAGCCCCTACTGCTGTAAAGTATGCCCATGGATGATGCTAAGTGATAGTTGCAGACTTTGGGTTGGATTTGACATGACTGGCTAATTAGTACGATTATCACACAGCTGTGCAAGCTGAGAGGCTTTGCGGTCATTTTATCAAAAGATTTTTTTTTTTTTTACAAGGAATGCTTCGTCCTGACAGCTTATGCACTGTCAGATCCATTTAGGATCTGAGTCGAGTAATATTGTAGATTTGATACGGTCAGAGAAAGGTGGATGGGTTGGTAATAAGTTGGGCGAGCAATGGTGTCAAAAAAAAGGCCAAATTGCTCATTTATATTATTGTACATGAGTTAAACACATAAGGAGTTAGGCAAGAGTTTTCAGAAGGTGTTCAGACAAAGGCAGGTCAGTGGGATTTCGGCTGGTCTTGTAGATTGCAATCACAGACTGCTTATTGGAGCTGGGTGGCCTGCAATCTGCCACAGCTTACTCATAATTCCCTTTCTGAGCTGGCACGATTTGTGGCATACCCTAAATTTAGACCCAAGATTCGTACCAAAATGATTTGGACATGTTCCTTGATAGTGGGAATTAATCATGCTTTATCATGGTTTCTTTCCGTTTTAACCAGGAATAGCATGTTTTATATATTTTTTTTATTACCTGTAAATATCAGGATACTTTCTAACTTTACCTAGCTTGAAGAAACTTGTTTGCAATATTTTCTCCCCTCCTTTCCTTTTCCCAACTACTGCCATCCCCGTTCTCAAAACAATGTCTCATTCTTGAAAACCAATGTTCCACCGCCAGCCATTGCCTCTCTTTTTCAATTGTTCAATTGTATTTTAACGGGACACCTCGTCATTCTTATTAAATGGGACGGCGCGGATATGTCTGTTACATTTTCCTCGTTGAGTCCGTTCCCACTTCTCCTTTACTTTTGCCTCCTTTGGCTCACTTGGCTAGGCCAGGATCCTTTAGTGATCCGCTGGACCTGTATGGCCACTCCAATCCAAACCCGAGCTCACCGAACCAGCAATGACGTCACGTGCACAGTTCCGCCAGCAGCTGATGCGAGAACAGCTCCAGGAGCAGAAAGCACAGGGGAGAGAGCAAAGAGGGGAGCAAATCTTCGTCCCACCTCTCCAAACTCAGCACCCCCCACCCACCTACCATCAGTGTCACATCACCACCAAACCTGTCCACTGCGACTCAGCTGCCTGTCGATATCCTGAAGGTAAGGCCCCTACTGGTAGACCTGGTAGCTCTACATTGGCTTGAAATTAGGGGCATTGGCTTAAATATGCATCCCTGCATGTTATTCTGTGCTATACATAAAGGTTCCTATGAGCTATGTCTATAGGAATTCAAGAATTAAGTATTAGATATATTTGCATTGACTCAACGAATAAGGACTTATGCATAGACTTTACAATTACTTGAACCCACTTTAACTGACAACTGAAAATACATTTTAGCACCATTGTTCACAAAAAGGACAACAGACCAATATTTGTTTCCATTCAAAGATAATAACCTACGGAGTAGTTATCACATTCATGCAATATATTTCGTAGGAGGTCTGTAAGTTAACTACAATTTCATTATTTTTTATTTGTGTTAATTAGGAGGCCTTTTTCAAAGTAGCCTTGTATGACCTTAACTTTGTTTAGGTCCACAGTGGAAACATTGTGAGTTTGGCATGTAATTTTTTTTATTACTTAATTGCACGTTCATTGACTTTCACTAAAGAAATTCCTGTGTCACCTTTAGAAGACAAATGCAAGTCTTAGTGTGGACTGTGTTAAATCCACAGGGAGGATTATCTCTTGACAGAATTCCTCTGTTTCCAGACATTTGGCGATCAACATGTTTAATCCTATTTGCCTCACTACATTGACACATTTGCATCGCTTTGATTCCTGGTATGTCCAAGTAGTGGACCCTAAAAACAGACGGTCGTTTTTTTTGTTTTGTTTTTATTAGTCAAGGGTTGTTGTGGGAATACATTCCCCGTTCAATTTACAAAAGGTAAGCATTAAGGCTTCTAAGTACCTGTATATTTTCAATATTAGTTTTTTTCTCTCTCTCTTGCGCTTAGCCCTGCAAATTATGACCCTTATCTGAGTGATTTAATAATCTTGAGGTCCTGAGAAAAAGTTTTTTTTGTCTGTCAATGGTTTCTAAATATATTCATGTTATTTGCTTAAATTAATGCTCCACCAAAACCTACTAAATTATTTGTATTACTACGTTTTCTACAAAAATTGTTGTGAAAGAATTTTGGGATCTGGCTTTGTAACAATAGAGATGCACCTTTAGTAATTAAGTGAATGGTGATTAAGTCTTTGGTTCTTAGTTACATATTTTTGTCATTATCTGTTATTTAGATCAAATCCAAATGATTTTAAAGCCTACCACTCTGTCATAACCTACCTCTATGCATCTACAATAATAATTAATGCAGATGAGTATTGTACTTGTTTCTAGTATTTGGGTTCCTTTGCAAATGGGTTAGATATATATTTATTAACGTTCTAGGAATTAATGGGAACATTATTGCTCTTATGTTTTTTTCAAATTGGGATTTAGTTGGTATTTGCACATAAAGCATTTTCTCTGTTTCCCGCAATGATTCTTGTACGTTTTTGCAGTTTATACTTGACTTGTCAGTAGATTAACAGAGACCCTCCAAAGGTCTGCAGGCAGGCAAATATAGCTTAGAGGTACCAGGCAGAGCTGCTGGGCCATGAAAGTAAAAATATTAAGCTCAGATGGGTTTGTCTAAAGACTAAGGGGGACCCTTAATTAGCCAAGTTACCTCTGACCTTGCAAAAATGGAGTAAGGAACCAGTTTGAGGATCAAGACAAAGGCAGGCTCAGTTTTACCACACACTCACACTAAGTCAGCAAAGAATGCTTATAATTAGGCCCAATACTTCAGATTTTGTGAGCAGGAAGAAAATGTACTGCTTTGAAATTATAATTGTAAGATTTGAAAACTTCAAAGTCAATCTGAGGAGAACTAGATCATAATAAATACCAAACTGTATCTCTCTTATAATCACACATCAATAAATTATGTAAGCAAGAACCCTGTCCTAATGTTCTCACTTCCAAGAGAAAACCTATGAACAAAATGTTTTAGCCACATTAGCCACTAGCTACAACATGGGGTGTCGCATCCCATTCTGCCTTGAATCGGACAGTTTTGAAAGACAAAATAATTCTTACAGCAAGACACACATAGAGACTCAGAAAGATATTTAAGTATAGTTTAACCCAACAAGCCCTTTACGTGCAGATAATAGCTGATTGAGTGATTTGTATTTCCAATGTTTTTTTTACATTGTGGGCTAGTTTAAAAAAGCACAATGGAAAGACAATGTTGTATGTGTATTCTTTAACCTATACAAATCACACAAATTAAACACATTTACAGATTTTTCAGCTAGTAGTTTTATTTTATCACACCACAATATTTAGGTTTACCTAAATACCTAGGTTTACCTACTTGTTTGTTCAATAATTCAGAATTGCAACATAACCACATGGTATGGTGTTGCAAGCATGCCACATCCATGAGAAAACTACTGTTTCTTTAAAAAAAAGTTTACATAACATTTTTAACTAATATGTAAGTCTTACATTAGATCGCATGGGAGCAATGTTCTCTATGAAGGTTTGATCACATATAAGGAAATAAATATCAATGTGAAGTAGGTTTGGCCAGAAAAGACTATTAGTGGTCCATTCATCAGCTAAAGTAAGGTAAATGGACTATTACAATGATTGTAACAGCTTGGCATCAATGAGGTCTTTTGGGCTCATGGACCTTAGCTAAGGAGATTGTGATGTATTAAATCTTTACCTGGCCTGGCGCAGTAGGGTAGAGTATAATGCTTTGTCTAGCCTAGTGCTGCTTTCATAGAATGTAAACAAATAATAAGATGTTTAATAATAATGTATGTAATAATACAATACAACACAATACAAAAACATAATATAAAACACAATATAATAGTAAACTTTAATGGTGCATTTAAGGAGTGGACTGGTTGCAGAACCTTTGTATTGGCCAAAGAGGTCATATGTTGAGCTAGATTTCTTATAATATTTATCACGAGGCTTTTACTAGGTCCAGGAATGTCATCTATATATTAATGCAATCACATTGAAGATAACCCAGAGAGATAACCCAGTTTCTCATATTTTTAAGTCGCTAAGTTTTGGTCTTAGAGAGCTACCAGAAATATAATTTAATTTAGTGTGTGAATCCAACTTAAAACCACGAATGTCATCCCAATGAAAACAAATTGATCCACACTACAAAGCCCCAAAATTGTATTAGTATGTCAAGAAACCTTCTTTAGTAACCCTTTGTTACAGTAGTTGTCTAGAATTTGGTGAAGTTGTTATAACCTGCATTTTCTGTTATAACCTGTTATGATCCAAAGTAAGGTTTCTTTTTAATACACAACCCACACAGCTATGGCAGTGATTTTGTGTATGTTTTATCTGTGAACCCCAAATTAAACTAAAAAGCATGCAAATATTAGGCTTCAATAAACAACCCTGAAAAGGCTTTTTAAACAGTTGACTTTTAAATACCATCAGATTTAACTCCACGTGCAGACTTTCTGGCTTTTCTCCTTCCGATACTTGGTGATCGGGGTGACCTTTTGGAAAACTGCCCCTGGCAAATAGGGCTGTATAATGAATTATCTGTGTGCTCTTCATTTTTAAGGCCAGAATGGGGTTTGATATTTTGTCAAAGCACAGTAATGAGAAGCTCTTTGTTTGAATAAAGTTCAGTTAAGTTGACAAAATATATTCATATTTGAATGTCCCATGCTCTGAAAACTACCATTGATCATACGACATTGTCAGACCCATAGGTTTTGGACTTGGTTAATATTCTCTTTTCAACGCATCATTTTATTTTACCTTTAGAATGATGACTTTCAACCGAAATGTAGATGCATATTACAAGTTTCCATTTGGATATGATTAACTGTTTTGTGCTGCATGAAATAATTGAGAGATTGATTGTGGAAGTACATGGTATGCAATGTTTTGGTTACAACATATTGGTTTTGTTTACTGCTATCGTATATAGTTATTAGCTTGAATATTGATTTCAAGTTTTTAATGTTGTGCAGACCTAAATGATTTAGCCTAGTATTTTTAAAATATGTCAATAGAATCATAATAAAATGGATGAGATATCTGGGTAAAAAGTAATTTTGTGTTTCACATTTACCATTACTTGTATGTGTATTATATGTGTATTATATTGTTTTTCTTGACCTTTCCTAACAAATAACACAGACAGAGTCTGGACCATGGCATCCTAGTGCAGGATGCACACAGCATAACCTCATTTTTTAAAGTGACATCCATTGTCCTACCATGTTTGGCTGAGAATTCTCACAACTAAGCTCAACAAGTTTATCCAGCTACTCACATAAGAACCATTGTTTATCACTCAGTCAAGTGAATTTTCTTAATCCCAGATAATTTGGACAACGCATTCCCATTCTAGGAAGAGGAGGTAACATTCTTGTCACAGTCTCTTGCCATAGGGCCAGTAACACACTGCATAAATGATTGTCAAGCAAAGAAGACATGTCTTTGTACAAAGTCCCCCCCCCCCCCCCCCATTAAACAGTCTGCGTATGTCATTACAGTTGGTCTTATCACTGTAAAGTAGAAATGAAGACTTGAGATTGGGGGTAAAATGGATTGCCTTGTGGCTATAATAGAACTTGCTTGGCAGTCGCTCACAAAGTGACTCTTGTTATACAAGACGCCGACTTACATTCACAGAGCATTTTGTCCTTTTTATGTTCTCTATGTTCTCCTCTGCTGTTATATACATATTTTGATGGATCTCAGCTAAAGAGATGGGATCTACAGAATATAGTTGGAAAGAAACACAAATACACTTTTAGACTGATATGAGACTTCACATAACAAATGTAAACACATCTACAACAGATTTACAGTGGGACACATTGGTTAACATACATTATAGCAATGTAGTCCTCTTGACAATAGCTACAGGACTTTGGTTTTACCCTCTAGGGTACTCCCACAGAAGAAAGTTGAAACAAAAAGCTATTCTCCAGGAGATGTAGTTGAACTTGCCTGCCATGTATGACATCTAGTCAGTCCATGGGCGATTTGCAGTATCTTGAGACGATAATTACGCGAGCAACGAGAAAGTGTGTAACCCTTTGAAACGTGTTCCCAATGAACTTTCCAACCTATGCCTATTAACTTTCCAAATCTATTTTATACAACTATACTAATTGACACCTATAACTTAATGTTCTATATTCATTTGAGAAATTGTGAAGGCCTGGTTGTCATGATTAGTGTTGTATCTTCATTTCACTAAGGGTCAAGGAATGATGACTATCTCTCCCAATATTATTAGGCCCAAAGGCAGCAGTCTAAAACGTGGGCCCATGTGCTCTCCCAGGGTAGGTGATAAATCCCTGTCTTACAAAAGATCTATGAATAAAGCCAGTGCTGGAGGGAGAGAAAAATACTCTCCAAGTTAATGACTACTTTTGAAGCCAAAGGTTTGGCTGAGGGACAAGGCCACAAACCGAAGAACTCAGGAGAGACAAAGACACGCTCTTCTATGAGAACACAAAGACCGCTTTCTCTGCTTTATCGATGAAGGTTTCGACAGGCCGTGGGGCACTACTCCTGCGTGTGTTTCACCTCTCAATGTCCTTGTCATAGTTCCCAGTAATCCAGACAAAGGCACCATACTGCTTAGCCTATCTTGTTCAAGGCCTGGGATGCCAGGCCTTTATGCTCATTGGATGGCCCAACAATAATTCTTCCATCTCACATGAGATACTTAAAAATCCCTCTTCATCTCTTTGGGTTCTTCTTAGCATTTGACTGTACCTCATTATTTTACCCTATTAGTCTAAGACATAACCCTTTTTCTGAAGATGTCATTCCTTGTAATTTTTTGCTAAGGTGTATTTTCCTTCCGAATATCAACATTCATACTACACTTTGCAGACCCAACTGTGTTAATCTTTTTGTTCATTCTGTAAATACATTTACATGAAAAATAAAGACATAATTCATAAGGGCAGATGCTAAAATTCCCATTCCCCGTTAGCGAAACATTAACTTACTTTATGTTCCAAATTGAAGTAATTGACTGAACTGACAACTTCAGCAGTTACTGTACCCAAATTAGAAGAGACATTAGACATGTTGTATGAGACCTAGAACAATTAAATCATTGTGGCATTGCTGCCTTGGTCTAGCTGTTTTAAACCATCTCGAGTATTGAGTTGAAGATTTTTATACATCTCTCTTTTGCAATTGCCATTTGTGCTCAGAAACATTTTGACCTTGCTACTTGTTTATGAGTGCACTGTGTCAGACACTTCATCTCATACTCTATATAGACTTTGTTTGTTATACTATCAAAATTCCCCCCAAATGACAGTAGACTCATTATTAATTGTTCATCATTGGGAAAAATAGAGGGCAATCTTTCCTTGACTTTTAGAAAATAAGATGAGACTCAGACCTATAATCTTATTTACTTTTGTTATATCAACATACAGTATATGTTGGCGAATATACAGTATATTCAAACCACACATTTGCCCCCAGAATGTGCTAGTACCTCACAATTCACCAAAACCTATTTCTGCAAGGTATTTTTATGAACATCGACTTGCTACTGATTGTTCATTTCAGAATCCCACTATTGTTGTCACGGCAGGCTAGGTGTGCTGGAGGCGTGTTTCTCTTTGTATTTGCATTTTACATCATGCATGCGGTTCCTTGATCATAACTCACATAGTAACCAGCATTCCACCTTTCATACCAGAGCGAAGCTTTGCCAGACCTCGAAATATCTAAGGTTGTGACCAGGACGCAGACCCAAGTTAGATGACCCGTGTTTACCCATTCACCAGCAGATACGAGTATTACCACGGCCACCGCCTTATGGGAATGGGATTATTAATCTCATAATGGCTTCACATTGAAAGAAAATATATATTTGGAGCAAGGAATTGTGTATACCCATAACCCCAGTTATAATTATTTTACATTTACATTTTATGTGTTGAAAAAACCTCTCGACACTCACTGTAGATTGTAAAACCCTTCTTCCTAAGTATAAACTCTGTGCGGAAATATATTTGCTTGTCAGAACGGCTTGAAAGAGAAGTAAACAAGTTGACGTCTGACGCAGCTGATGTGTGAAAACTAGACTGTTGTAAGTGTGAAAACTAGTATGACTTGGCTATGATTACAATGTTTGTGTTTTTTTATTTCGGCTGGTTCTTTGCATTTTTACTACCACAATGTTACACATGAAGAGCCATTAAAGCAGATCCTATAGTATCTGCTATTTTATGCCATGGTTATGACATCATTCCTCTGTACCCTAACAGTGTTACCTGTCTCTCTTCTTAAAAAATATCCTTACTCAATTCGTAATTAATGTTCAAATAGCATTTTTGGCATACATCTTTTCCAAAAGCCTCATCACCTTGTGTAGCCCAATCCACCTGACGGGTTGAATTTGATCTAACTTTGGCAACTCTATGGTGATGTTAGATGGCAAGTTGGCCAGCACTAAAATCCATCTACATTTGGATTTGAACGGTTTGCTTCCAACCCAACAGTGGTGGTGATTGTGTCCTGGGTGCTTAGAACAAATAATGTTTTATATGAGATGAGCAGAACTAAAGAAGAAACGTTAGTTAGCCCTGAGCGAGTTGCAGTTTAGAGACTAGTAGCTTTCAAGTAGAAAGAGTCCTTTGTATATCAGAGATGGTGACGTCAAATGAACTCTGACCACATTAATTTGTAGTTTAGCTAGAACAACATAACAGAGAAAGTATGGATCTTTGTGTCCTCCCCCTTCCTTTACCATGCATAGCTAATGAGGATTCAGTCTTTATTAAGTTGGACTGAAAATGCATGCTCTCTTATTTGCACATGATAGCTTGGTGTTGATACTGCCAGCTGACCAGACAAAGGGATTATCTGCTGCAAGAAGCAATAATACTATATAGAAATGTTGGAGATGCTCGAATACAGTCATTATCAGGTAAGAGGAGTCGCTAGGTGATTTTGTTTTGTGTTATGATGGCACCTGGCAACATTCAAAACATTTAATTGCTTTGATTTTTGGAAGCAACTGGCAAATTATTTAATGTATTCAATTTCAAAAAGTTGAATTTAAAAGTTGAGTTTTTACTCAAGCATCAGTATCTGGAGGCTTATATATGCAGCTAAATGCACTTACAGAACACGTTGGATCTTTTGGTCCTATACAATATTCTATGTCAAAGTAAAAGCAAATTGTGGTCATGATGGTAGAACATTGCTACAAATATTTTGGCTACAAAAACAATCAAGATCACTTACTTTACAAACATCCAAAATATCTTCCAAAAATGATATGGATCTTGTTTGAATCATCAAAAATGCTATCAATGCTTTAAATGTAGAAGCATTTTTACTCAACCATCACAGTCATACAGCATAGGATCATTTGTAGCAATAAAATAGTGATCTTCTACTTACGTTGTTTTACTTGCTTATTTAGGTGCAGACCCACCTTGAAAATCCCACTAAGTATCACATTCAGCAGGTGCAGAGGCAGCAGGTGAGGCAGTACCTATCCACCACCCTGGGTGTTAAAACTGGCGGTCAGTGTCCCAGCCAGCCACCGGAGCACGGCATGCCCCCTGGCCAAGGCAGCAGTGCCCCCAATAGCCCTATGGCCCTGTTGACACTCAGCTCCAACTGTGAGAAAGAGGTGGGCTACATTAGTGAAAGAGCTCACATTACACATAACATGTCAATGTTGAAATTGATTAAATTTAAACATGCTCATACTAAAAACCTTTCAAGTAAAGATTCAAGTTCAGGGCAATAGGTATGGACTGTCACATCAGGGTTTCTTGTTTTGTACAATATAGGGTTATATGGACCCAATATTCCCAACAATATAATTTTGAATATGTAAAACGGATTTTGCAGGTGACATCATATACTACTTCTCAAACATGCTTTGTTGCAACGATTTAATATGTATATTGTTGTTAGGTATTTTATGGATAAATAACTAATCATTATTTTATTTATTTATTTTTTTGCAGATGGACGATGTTATTGATGATATTATAAGCTTGGAAACAAGTTATAATGACGATATTCTTGGACTTATGGACCCTATACTTCAGATGTCAAATCAGGTACCTCCTTTACCAAAACGTAAATCCCATCAGAATCATCTGAACAATCGGAATATTTTAGTAATAATTTATAAAGAATAAAAAAAAAAATTCATGCACATCCAATTAGGTAGATGGAGACATATACTGTACATATGGTCTGTGTAGTTTTGCATGACATCATGATGCATTACTGCAGTGCAATATAGTATACAAATATAACCTTGACGTAAATTGTACCACTGTCAAACTACGAATTACATAAGTGCATAATTTATTTTCACAAACTTGGATAAGACAAGATTTTTTTTACACCAAACTATATCCAGTTGAAATATTACTGATGTGTTATGCTCTCACATCTCAGCTTCCGGTGCCTTCTAACCTTCTGGACATTTATGGAAACCAACCACTTCCTCCTCACAGTCTTGCTATTAGTAACACCTGCACTTCTAGTCTACCCAACATTAAAAGGGAATTCACAGGTAATTTTGTCCTAACCACAATTATAACAGAAACAACAAAAAACAACATGTCGTCTCCAACAATAAAATAAAATGTATTTTGTAGAACAGCAGATAACCATTTAATTTCAGCCACTGTATTATTTATACTATAAGATGGGACTATTTGTCTACATTGCTTCAATGAGTGATATTCTATTCTTCATTATTTGTCTAATAGTTACTCCAGCTCCTGCCATGATGCATGCAATGGAGAAGCCTGTATCATGTAACCAATATGAAAACTATCAAAGGCAAGAAGGCTTTCCAGTGGGTAAGTAAAAACGCCAAGAAACAACTAAATATATAGAACAGTTTTGGATCATGATCACAGTCCAAAGTGGAATACAAGCACAACGTGTTTTGCTGAAATCTGTACATGATTGTAATTCATTGTTACTCCACATATTTGACGTTTTGACAGTTTGACATTTTCTTTCTTTGTGATTAAATTTGTGCATGTGAAAGTCAAGACACATTTTGTCGTTTCTAAATTAAAATGAAGTACAACATAAAATTAGCAATGCATATGTGATCATAGCAAACATATTATTTTACTTGTAAAATGTTTCTGAAGATAATTTGAAAGTATTTGAAAACAGAAAGAAACAGTATTTATGAAAAGTATTTTAAGTTTTCTCAAAAAGTGTACACCTTTTTATAAGAAGCAGAAGTTCGAGCCATGGCTAAAGAGAGACAAAAGAAAGACAATCACAACTTAAGTAAGTTCAGATTTTTTACGTTTTATATTAAAGAAAATTCTTAACTTCTAATCAAAATAATATTTTCCTGTTTTTTTGCTACCTTCTATTAGTTGAAAGAAGGCGACGGTTCAACATCAATGACAGAATCAAAGAGCTTGGAACACTAATTCCTAAATCAAACGACCCGTAAGTACAATACAGTATATTTATTTGACTGTAGTTTACATATTTTACATTTTTACTCTCTTTGAATTTACTTCACCAGAAGTGCTTTAAAATCAGGTGGTTTCCTAGCGCCGTAGGGATATTGAAGATTCAGTGGTGTCACGATCAGCTGCTCTGCTGACTCTGACTGGAGACTTTTGTCCACTGTTGCTTAGGGATATGCGCTGGAATAAAGGCACCATTCTAAAGGCCTCGGTTGATTACATCAGGAAGCTGCAGCGGGAGCAGCAGAGAGCCAAAGAGCTGGATTGCAGACAGAGAAGGTTGGAACATGCCAACCGCCATCTGATGCTGCGCATACAGGTAAATCACTTTACTGAGTGAAAATGTAAAGACAAGGAATAATCGCTTGAGAATACTTCAAGTACATAAAACAGTATCAAAATGTATTCATGGTTTGTATGTGACCATGCAGGAGCTGGAGATTCAGGCACGAGCTCATGGTCTGACGGTGGTGCCATCCTCAACCCTGTGCTCTTCAGAACTGATGGCACGAGCAATCAAACAGGAACCTGCCCTGGGAGACTGCCCGTCAGAACTCTACCAACACTCTTCAGACCCTGATATGTCCCCTCCCACTACACTGGACTTGAACAACGGCACAATAAGCTTTGACGAAAGCCCTGCGGATGCCAGAGACTCCGGACACCATGGCAACTCAAAGAGCGCCAAAATGAAGGACATGCTAAGAGACAACAACCTATCGTCGGTGTCCTCCAACGACCCTCTGCTGTCCTCCGTGTCTCCAGATGCCTCCAACTGTGGTAGCCGTCGCAACTCCAGCTCTAGCATGGAGGAGAATGACCATGGCTGCTAGCGCTGCCCAAATTGTTAAAACAAAACTGACATTTGTCACTAAAGCCTATTTATGAGGCCACTGTCATGAAGTGACTCCTTGTTACCAGCTAAATACTGTATGTCCTTTTTACCTGGAGGATAAAGACTGAAGGACCTTTTCCCAATTTTCTATGAAGTTATTGCTTCGGCCATTTTGCCTCCTTTTACATGTTGCCATATGAAGTGCCAATTAGAGCAAGTCAACATTGCTTGTGATTGTTTCTCAAACTTAGAGTCAAAAGCATCACTTACATTTTTTGGGTGAAAAACAATCAATTATAAACTTTACTCAAAACGTATTATTATAGCCCAAAGCCTGGGTTCAATTCAATTTTTTTTACTTGAATTCAATCATGGATATATTTCTCTTAGATTCAGAAATTGCAAGAATATCCTTGTTCCCATACAGTACGTTTTCCTGGCATTGAACAAGTGTGTAAATGTATTTTATGTATGCTTACATTTTTTATTTGTATTATTTACATTACTAATAGTTGCTATCCTTGTAATACATTTGGTAATATTGGTCCGACCCATATCGCTACAGAGATAAAAATAAATATTACATAAACAAATACATATTTTTTCCAAAGCATTAGAACAATATCAGTGCATTCCATTATACCACCAAACTAAAAGTGAACCTGAAAGTGAGTAATAATTCATCCTAGTGTGGTGAGGGGAACTGCAAATAATAACCTCAACATATTTTGGGTGTGGCCCCAATACTAGACAGTTGAAATCCACAAAGTGGCACATAAAGCAGTCATAATGTTTTTTTTTTTTAGGTTTTGTTACCATTTCCTTGTTTTATTGATCCCGGTTGATTTAATAGATTATAGCAACATACAATTGATGAGCAAATATACATTTTTAGACAGCTCCCTAGTGTATCTTCAAATTCATAGAAGTCTGGAATGTGAAATCCTAAATACACACAAATGGGTGTGTCTAGGCGTTTTCTCTTTGGAGCACCTTAACCTGCCTTTCTGGTTTTACAATGGGGGAAATAAGTATTGAACAC
>JAPMUY010000696.1:7500-15634 GCA_026901105.3 Galaxias olidus | reverse complement strand
ACCTGTCTTTCTGTACATATTACTCATATTAGAGCAGCTACAGTTGTGTGAATATGTATTTGCCCCCTGTGCTTTTTTATGATTATTTCCCATACTGACAAGAAGAAAAAAAGTTAGCGAACACTCACAACAATGTGAAAAAGTAATTAATAAAGAGTTGCGCCACCTTTAGCAGCAATAACGGGAACCAAACGCTTATGATAACGATTTGATAACGATAACGATCAGTCTCTCACATGCATCGCTGTGGATGGATTTTATCCCACTATTCTTTGCATAATTGTTGTAATTGAGCCACAGAGGAGGATGATTCTACCCCTGTGCAGAGCACCTGACCACTGCTTTACTGCCCCAGCCGTGACACTTACTATACTATTCCTAGTATACTTTATTGGTATGGTAAAACAAAGCATCTGTTCTATTAGTTAATGTTGCAGGACTTCCTACACATATGTATTCAGAGAGCTATTGGTCTTCTTTTCAAGGATCAATCTGTCATAAAGCCAAAGAGAAATTGGTGTCTGTTCCACAACCACTCTGTTCGTCAAAGTGTTTGTCACCTCCATATTTGGCCACATGGTGGCGCTCTGCATTCATATGGCATCTTTGTCTGGATTTAATCTAAGCACACATCCTCAGGTACAGTGACACCAAGTTAGTCTTTCCTCAACTTTAAATTAAAAAGCAAGATTACATATTTTCGCTATGCGGCCGAATGTTATCCCGTCCTGAGTGATGTCTATGGAGCCCAACGAAAGGGTGACTGCATGCAGCCTGTAGTGTAAGCCATCGCTCTAATAACCCCTATCAGCAATCAGGTAATTGCTGCTAAAAGGGTAATCCTATCCAATCCGTTTACCAGAGCACACGGAACACACGGGGTGGTTAAGTTAAAGGTTCCTTAACTCTGCTGAAACTAGGCTGATTTGGAAGCAGACTTTTGACCTGAATGGGGACACATAGCTCAGCCTTCACTCTCTGCTCCCGATCAGAGACGACAAACGCACACGTACACTGCATTTAGTTGCAGAAAACCTTTATTTCTCTGTCAGCCTGGAGGAATCTGGAATCCCAGAAGGTCTCCATGGATACCAGGAGTCTGTGTCTGTGTGTGTGTGTGTGTGTGTGTGTGTGTGTGTGTGTGTGTGTGTGTGTGTGTGTGTGTGTGTGTGTGTGTGTGTGTGTGTGTTGTTAGGATGTTTGGCCCCCCGAGGCCCGTCGTGTCTAAACAGGCAGTATCAGGGGACACCTGGCGATCTCCCAGGTCCTGTCACCATGGGTTTGTTACTAAGGTTGACACTGTGGGGACGGCCTCAGGCATTTTGTCTCCATCCTTTTCCGCTCTCCTACATATTCTCTGCAATGCCACATGAAATCGTTGTTATTCTTCTTGATGTGTTTTTTCCCCCCTGTCAATTACTTGCTTTGTGAGGACTGTGTTTGAAACTGAGGAACCCTTTCACGCAATTACTGTCCTCAAATATTAGATCAGGTGTTTGAAAGAACAATTCATTTTTTTGGCAAATCTTTCTAGAAATATGTGTATTGTTACGTCAGGTGCTAAATCCAATAACAGCCATGTTTTGTTTGCCATCTGGAATATCTTTACTTGGAAACACCAATAAAAAAATGTTTGGCCAATATTCAGAACCCTGCACTGAGTATTTCAGCAATGTTCTCTGAACATGACATCAATATAGTGACAGGGAGACAGAGAGAGAGAGAGAGAGAGAGAGAGAGAGAGAGAGAGAGAGAGAGAGAGAGAGAGAGAGAGAGAGAAAGAAAGAGCGAGAGTGAGAGCGAGGGAGAGAGAGGTAGCAAGGAAGAAAGAGAGGGAGAGCGGTAACTAGTGGACAGCTGAAAGATGTTATCACTAAAACAGACAGCTCCTTTTTGTTTCTCCTTTTTTTTTTTTTGCTAATTTATCGCTTATACACTTCTTATGGCACAATCACTGAAACCCTTAACTAATATACCTCATCTTTAGACCAAGTCAGCAAAACTACAAACACATGATGTGCTTTACATTCAATTTGAAAATGTATGGCACTGTTTTTCCAAAACACTGAACACAGTTGCTCACATTCTTCAACACATCACTAAAAAAGCTGTTGCGTTTCTTGTGGGTTTTTTTCAGAACACTGCCATTCAAAACCACACTCATTTACCACTTGCTTACACTCAGTCCAGATGTTTGTAAACATTTACAGGTTTTTTTCCAATTACTTCAACAAGATTTCTGAAACTCTGCCCCATTTAAAACTCACAATACCAAAACCACACACACAGCATGCAAAACATCTTTTGCAAACAGTAACAATTGTATATTTGTTAGTTTACTGTATTTGGTTTGTCTTTTACGGTTCATACAGTAACTTACATGCTTACTTACAGTAAGTTTGGAGGAAATGCATAGCTTCGTGTGTTTTGTGCACACTGAAAGTCCCAAAGTGTTTTTCATTTATTATACGTTGTATTCAGAGTGTATAGTTTTTCTGCAAAAATAAATTTTTAGCAAGTGATGTCTAATGTTTGGCATGTTGTGTGTGTGGTTTTTTGGTTCTGCGTGTAGAGTTTTTCTAAAATGAGTCATAGTTGCAGAAATCGAGGTTAAGCAATTTGACAAAACAGCAGTAGTGGTGAGGAGGGGTTGACTGACAGCTAGAGAATGAGTATCACAAGAGTGTGACAGGAATAGGCAGGATACTGTGAGGTGGAAAAGAAGTTGTGTATCCAGGTCGTATTGAAAGAAAAAGATCAACGGGAATTAACGTGGGAACGTGTTTGCATGTTCTCCCCGTGTTTGCGTGGGTTTCCTCCGGGTACTCCGGTTTCCTCCCACAGTCCAAAAACATGCAGGTTAATTGGTGACTCTAAATTGCCCGTAGGTGTGAATGTGAGTGTGAGTTGTTGTCTGTCCCTATGTGTCGGCCCTGTGATAGACTGGCGACCTGTCCAGGGTGTACCCCACCTCTCGCCCTGTGTCCGCTGGGATGGGCTCCAGCCCCCCCGTGACCCTGTACAGGATAAGCGGTAAAGCTAATGGGATGGGGGAACGTGCGAGCCAGAGAGAGAGAGGTCTACAGTCAGTCCAACATCTGGATCACCCACTGCAGTTAAATCTGCTCAGGGGGAAAGAGCAGACTGTCAGCCACATAAAATATGAACTATTAGCACGTCACACACCATACAAACAATACACTGTCAGCGCATTTGTGCATGTATTGTCTAAATGTCACTGTTTTTCTGTGATGGCCAAAAGGCATCTTTTAGTGTGACACATATTTCATGAGACCATTTTCCTTCTATCTGTTTCTGTCTCTCCTCTACCAGGGGATAAGGATATTATAAAAACAGGACTATAGATTTTTATTACTGTTTTATGACTGCGTTTCTGGTAATTTATCATCTGGCCCACAGCTGCCTACGCTGGGCTTCTACTAGCTTGGATAAAGAGATTTAAAAAAAACAAAACGTAATAACTTTTGATGGATGCTCTGACACAACAGACTCATACACACAATCTCTGCTTAGAAATCGGGCAAATATGTTTCGGTTCTGTTTTAGTTAAATGCACTGAGAATCGAGAGAAGATCACTATCAACTGCAGGTGTGCCAAATCTTCTTGGTAGTTATCTTTTCCATGCATACTGATGTTTTTCTGGTGCATGCCTCTTATGATAGCTTCAACCTTTCAGGATAGGACTGTGTTTTTGTTATAAAATAGTTTTAGTTTATATAATGTAAATTGTTCATTGTCTTTGGCACAGAAAGCATAATTTAAACCCTTATGTGAAGTGCAAACCCCACTTCTTTCTTTCTGAGCAGAAAAATATTTTATTTCAAGTCATATTGTCATGTTCCTCATTAAGTGAGACTTCAAATCAATCGGGGGCCTGCTCCTGGGAATCCATCTCATTGTTGTCCTTTAGGTGTCTCATTTATTTCAACTGGTCGCTAGCTGCATATTGGATGAATATTTTACATTATATGACATCATAAACTTTATGAAATGCAGATCCCTTGCACAGACCATTACTGTGTCCATTAAAGGATTGATGGATGGATCATACAAGTGTCAACTTACTAATGGGTCTATTGGTGTGTTTTTCTGTGTGTTTGAGATATTGAACTATCCAAAGACAGTATAGGCTAAGCAGCTTCATGCTTCTGTTTCTCAGGTGGGTAACCACACTGATAACCAATTTCACCTGGTCTTTCATTCATACAATGCTATTTGAGAAATGCGTGTGTTTCCTTTCGTGTAGGAGTGTACGCGTAGTGCGTTACATTTAACAATCCATCTAATCGTGAGAGAACTTCTTCGTGGGGATGTGTCATGAAATCTCTCTGACGTTACTAGCGATACGCCCACGCACGGCGTCCTCCTCTCCCTCGAGAAGCGCCACCAACTCCACAGTTTCCGTTCAAGCGCCGACAGATCGCTTTCGCCTTCATTGGAATAGATGGGTTTAGTCTCTACATATTTACCGCGAGTCCAAATGATATGGACTACAGAGGAGACCATTGATCAATGAGGAAAAATGCCTACAGTCCTTAACCTCAAAGGGAAACTTTACAGTGCGTGTTTTCGGTTTCCATGTGCATCTCAGGTAAGAGTATAGTGTCAACGTAAAGCGCACGGACAGTAAAGTTGCCATTAATTGTTGGACAAACATTTTTGTTTTGCTTTAACTGAGCAGTTTATATATTTATTATGCAAAACTTGGGTTGACAAATGCATGTAGCATGAGCGCTCATTGCCGTAAGATCATTTTGACATTGCGTAAAACCGTTTTGGCAAAGTAGTAGATGTCAGATCATATAAGTCATATGTCAAATATCATTCAGTATCAGGATATTGTCAGTTTTCATTTAAAAATAAATTCTGAATCAGCAAAAAACATATCTGCAAATGATTATGCTGTGAATTCGTGGACTGGGAATGTAACAGGTGGTGTTATTTGGCCCGCGCTGTTTGTTTGCAGGTGTTGTGATAGGTTGTGGTTTGCTTGGTCACGGGGGAGCCCCTTGCATGTACCAAGGGCATTGCCCCTACAGCTGCGCTCCAAGTTGCCAGTAGGCATGGAAGTGTGAAACACATTACACATGATAATGGTCACGCTAATGGCCCTACTTATGGAGATACAGACAGGCCGCTTTGGCCCTCTGTTCGCCAGGGGGGGTGAGAACCCCTGTCTGATTGTGTTCATGTTATTTGTAGCTTTATTCTGCCTCACGGTCATATCAGACTAATTTATAGGCACTGTTTTCTCCTCTCCAGGCCTTAAGTGCAACCACTTAGAGCACACAGTGAGTCATGTGTGCTCCAAGACATATGCCTAAACACACACACACACACACACACACACACACACACACACACACACACACACACACACACACACACACACACACACACACACACACACACACACACACACACACACACACACACACTGATATTCAAATTCCAAACAGTTACACTAAGAGACAGAAGGATTGTTTATCTTACTACATACATGCCAGTTGATGATGACTGGGTGGCCCCAGTGGCAATGGAACCCCTGACACAAGCGGTGTGAGCATCATGCTGTACCAACTGAACTATTCAGAAACACCAAAGGGTACAGTGTATAAAAGGGTGTAGCGGAGGGAACGAGAGAGAGGGAGCGTTGGTACCGAGAGAATAGAGAGAGAAAGAGGGGGAGACAAAGTGAGGGAGGAATAGAGAAAGAGGGAGAATGAGCCGTGAGCATCGCTGATCACCGGCAGCTGTGATTGTTCAGATATGAGTCACCGACTAACTCCACTTCAACGACCTCCCCGACGAGCATCAAACCTCTCACTCAACCGTCACTATGACTCAGTGACCGCGCACGTCTATGCAAGACAAGCTGAGGGAGGGAGAGAGACAGGGAATGTGTGTGTCGTGCGTATCGCACAATGTGCCAGTGAGTCGCCCTTAGCGGTGGAGTGCATCTCGGCTCACTAAATCCTGTCCGTTACAAAGGAGAGGCGTGGAGCCGGGGATGGCAGCGTCAAGCTGTTCCAGTGTGGGGTGGTGGTGGTGGCGACAGAGGATTTTCAGTTGCAAACAGATGTTGCCTCACAAGCGGCATCTAGGCCAGGAAATGGAATACCCCTTGCGCTCAGACGGAAAGGGTCCTGCAAGTCTTTTGGTGGTTTTGGTGTTTGATGGTTTATTTTTGTTGTCTCAATGCAGAATACATTTCTGTGTTACATCCACTTGGAGCTGCAATGACATGCACGTGTTTCCTCCGTTATAACCCAGAAAACCCTGAACAGCCTTAAACCCACTTCTTTAGTGGGTAGTCATGGGAATTTCAGACATAAGTATCCTGTTTCTATTTTTGTCGGATATAAATAGACCACCAGCCCTCATCATCTTTCCCCTTCCTCTCACAAGCATCTCGTTTTTCTCATTGGTCACAGGAAGTCCCCGTAACTGCTGTGTCAACGACATTGTGGAGGTGAGAGAGGATTCACAATGCCACTAGGCTGTACCAGAGAATTCCCTACGCAATCGTTAATCACAGAACTATACATCAGCTCAGCAACGAATGCTTTAAGCAGCATTTGAATCGGCTTTCTTCTTTTTTTCTTCCATTTATTTCTGGGCTGAAACATAAAATCGCTGTCATTTATCCAGCCTCCTTAGACATGCGATGTCTATTCCCGCGTCACCCCGTGCCCCTACAATCCCTGTCTTCCTCCCTTCCACTGTTGGTCCCGTTGACCTGTTAGCAGTCTGCAGCAGAGAGGCGTGGGCGCGGGGCTGCTTAAGAGAGAGGGAGGGAGAGAAGAGGAGAGGAGTGCACGTGGGGGAGGAGGTAGCCTTGTCAAAGGGGAGCGCAACCATCTGATAGTTAGCAACACTGCTCACCTGGGAGGGCCTTGTTGTTTTGGTGAGGGGAGGATGGCTTTGTGTCCTTGGCGACGATGGGACGGGGGTGGGATTACGGGGGTTTAAGAAATGAAATGGCTAAGGGAAAAAAAGGAAACATCATTCCCTCAGGGAGGGAGTTGCAGACTGAAAGGGAAGCTACTTTTGAGTCATCTTCTAGTTCTGGCTATCGTTTGAAACCTATTTGCATTTCATGGAATGAAAGGAGACAGGCATCATTTTAAGCGTCTCTGCCACGCGAGCAGGCTTCAGTCTGTCGTACTGCTATCATGCATCCTGATCGGTGTCAACTTCATCTTTTCTCTCTCTCTCTCCCTCTACTTCTCTCTATATCTCCCGCTTCCTCTCTTTTCTTTTTCTCACCCATTCTGTCTCTGTCTCTCCGACTCACACACGCGCGCACACACACACATAACACACACACACACACACACACACACACACACACACACACACACACACACACACACACACACACACACACATGCACATCCACACACAGACATCATAGCAGATAAGACATGACCTTTTCCAAAGCTTGCTTCCTGTTCGTCGACAGTGCACACGCATGCATGATGCCTCACCCCTCAGGCTCTCATCCAACTCACTGAGCCCCCCACACTGACGGACACTCTGTGTATAGAGCCTGTTTGAGCCGTTCCAGATACACACACACACAAACACACACACACACACACACACACAGACACAGATTCAGACGCATACACAGAAACACTCAAATGGATACACAGGCACATACTCACATTGGCACCGCTTCTCTTTGGTCTTATGTAACAGATGGACAACAATTCTGGTTGATGTTGAATCTTGGAACAAAGAGACAAGTTTTACCATAAATACTCTACGTATGTATGAATATACTGTAAAAAACACAATCTAATTAATTAGTACAGCGAGAACCAGCTAAGACTACTGAGTACACCTACAAGAAACTATATAGATTTCACACTGGGCACCGTTTCATAATCTCCCTGACGTTTATCTCTGAAATCGTCACAGTCCATCCCTCAGGGAGAGAATAAGGCCATGCACACACACACGCACGCACGCACGCACGCACGCACGCGCGCGCGCACACACACACACACACACACACACACACACACACACACACACACACACACTCACACGCAGACTCACACACACACATACATTAGCATACACACATCTACTAATCACATGCGC
>JAPMUY010000696.1:0-2500 GCA_026901105.3 Galaxias olidus | reverse complement strand
ACTGTTCACCCCTCCACCACCCAGTGGCAGCTGGATAAGTGGCTCAAGAAAGTCCGGAAAAAATCTGCTAACTGTGAACTGAACCCCAGTGAAAACACCCAAAACTACCAAGGCAGCTCACCTTCTCCGCATACCCAAAGAGCTCCGTCTCCAGCCAGGTCCTGGGAAAACAGACTGGACTACAGCCCCAGCCAGTCCCCTATACCCAGCCCGCAGTTTAACTACAGCCCCAGGCAGAGCCCCGGGCCTAGTCCCGGCTACAGCTTCTGCCCCAGCCCCATCCCCAGCACATATCCTAGTCCCTGCCTCAGCGCTAGCCCTAGAAACAGCTGCCTCCCCAGCCCGGTTCCAAGCACCTGTCCTAGCCCCCGTGGAAGCCCAACAGCCAGCCGCAGCCCCAGCCCTGTGAATAGGCCCGCCCAGAGGACTCCATCTCCCAGCCTCCCTCCTTCCAGCCCTCCACTCTGCTCTCGGGTGCACAGTCCTTTTCAGGAAAGCTCCAGACTTCCAAAGCAACCAAACCTAACCACCAGTCAGCTTCCCAGGCCTAAAGTCAGGCCATGGATAACTCCTGTGCCCAATATTGATGCAAAGAGCAAGGCCAGGCACTTCCCGTCTTCCCTGCCACCTCTGCAATGCAGCTCCGCCTCTAAGCCAACACATGCCCAAGACCAAAGCCAAAGTCAAAGCAAAACAAAGGTTAAAGCAAAAACGAGTCAAGTTTTGAACTCTAAACTGAGCCACGACCAGAGACATAAGTCCAGGCTGAGCACTAACACAAACCCTAACTCTCACCAGCCTCTCTCCAAACACCCCCCTATAGCCCCTAAAGAAAAGCATTCGTCTCATACGGAGCAAAGCTCCAAAAAGGACAGCAGACCTCCCAGCCACCCTTCCAAATCCAAACCCAGGCCCTGTAGTCGGCCTAACTCAGGGGCCAGCTCTAACCCCGCACCTAGACCCAAGCTCTTACCTGCCAAAGGCTCCAACAGAGAGGGCCGCAGCAAGGCTACTCACTGCTCTAAGTTGAGCTATAGGCCTCCTCCATCTACCTCTAAGGCTGCCACGCACTCTGGTGCTGTTCCGAGCTCCAGATCCAGCCCGAATCCAAGGACCCAGGGCCAGTCCAAAGAATCCCCGTTTCCCACAGCAGCCCAGTTAAAGTTACCGCATAGGAGCACACAGCTCAGGGAACCGGAGGTAGGCTCAGGAGGTGGCAGCGAGGGCACACAGGTCTTAGCGTCCGGGAGAAAGAGGGAGAGAAAAGAAGAGAGACACAAAAAGAGACATAGTCAGAAGCAGGAAAGACAAGAAGAGAGGAGACTGGCGGAAGAGCAACTGTTGAGACGTCCCTGGGTTCAAAGTTCAGAGGGAGAGGAGGAGGAGAAGAAGGAGGAGGAGAGGGAAAAGAGGAGGGAGGAAAGAGACAGGGAGGAGAAGAGGAGGAGGAGGAGGAGGAGGAAGGAGGAGCAGCAGCAGCAGAGAGGCGAATGGCAGGCGGTGCAGCCCAAACAGAGACCCCACACCAACAGCGACGGACACCACGCTCCCACAGACCCACACCTCCAAGGACGGAGCAAGAAGAGGAGGAGGAGGAGTGAGGAGGAGAGAGAGTGTCACCCAGACCCCTCCCCTGCTCAGTCCCACTTCCAGACGCCACAGATAGTTATCTCGTCCTCCTCCTCTTCCTCCTCCTCCTCCTCCTCCTCCATCTCCTCGTCTGACTCAGGCAGCGAGAGCGATTTCCCCGATAACATCTCCAAAGTCCCCGCTGATTCCACCTCACACAAGAGGCCTGTCCCCAGCAGAGGGCACCAGGGCCCTGGAAGACCTGAAGACCGGAGGTCTAAGGTGCTCCACACTAAAGGCTCCATCTCGGTCAGCCCAGGCGAGGGCCAAGAGAGCCGCAGGAAGCAGAAGCTCTACACCCTGGTCCCGTTTGGACGGAGCGAGAAGACCACAGCACCCTCCAGCAGAGGGCTGAGGGACCTGGTGGTGCAGTTCGACCTGTCTCTCCTCCACCGCGTGCCAGACACAACCACAGGTTGCTCCCCCAAGCCACCCTCCTATTCCTATTCGTCGGCCAAAGCCAAACCGCAAGAAACCATGAGACACCTGTATCGCGCTGAGGCCGTGGCCAAAGACAGCAAACGGAAGCGAAAGGTGGGACATTACATTATATTCTCTTATATATTTTTTATTTATTTAATTGTAATAACACATTTAATTTGAGGGCACCTTTCAAGACACTCACTATAAGTTCAAATTAAATATAAACGTAATTCAGCAAAATTTGCGACTTTTTATTTATGAGTACTTGTGCACTGTAACGGGGTGTGTATCTGCCACTACTATTAGTCAGAAAACGGCGTGTCTCACAGAGAGAGCAAGAGAAGCACCGGTCCACTAACTGAGAAAGAGTCCTCGGATCATAAGAGGTTTGAGGAAGACCCTCTGATTAAGCACAATGGGTGAGTGTATGATAGATATCTCGCTATCT
>JAPMUY010000695.1:5000-12500 GCA_026901105.3 Galaxias olidus | reverse complement strand
CTAGACGTGTCAGATTTTTGGGAAAGCACCAGCATGTTTGGAACTGCGGATGCACTTTTTCACCATGATGAAGGATAACATGAATGTACTTTTTTTTCATCTGAAATAATTTGGTAAAAAAAATAAATAATGAGTTTACTGTGTAATAGTTTATATGGATGGGTTTAAAACAGCAGAGGCTGTGTTCGGAATCACCTATTTAAATACTATCCACTGTATAGTGAATACGTAAATACTATCCACTGTATAGTGAATATTTAAATAGTATCCACTGTATAGTGAATACGTAAATACTATCCACTGTATAGTGAATACGTAAATACTATCCACTGTATAGTGAATATTTAAATAGTATCTATTGTATAGTGAATATTTAAATAGTATCTACTGTGTAGTGAATATTTAAATACTATCCACTGTGTAGTGAATATTTAAATAGTATCTACTGTGTAGTGAATATTTAAATAGTATCTACTGTGTAGTGAATATTTAAATGGGATCTACTGTGTAGTGAATATTTAAATAGTATCTACTGTGTAGTGAATATTTAAATACTATCCACTGTGTAGTGAATATTTAAATAGTATCTACTGTGTAGTGAATATTTAAATAGTATCTACTGTGTAGTGAATATTTAAATAGTATCTACTGTGTAGTGAATATTTAAATAGTATCTACTGTGTAGTGAATATTTAAATAGTATGTACTGTGTAGTGAATATTTAAATAGTATGTACTGTGTAGTGAATATTTAAATAGTATCTACTGTGTAGTGAATATTTAAATAGTATCTACTGTGTAGTGAATATTTAAATAGTATCTACTGTGTAGTGAATATTTAAATAGTATCTACTGTGTAGTGACTATTTAAATAGTATCTACTGTGTAGTGAACTCAAGTCCAGTACACTACTGTTTCTCAGCAACCATTAGTGTTCAGGTTGGAAACATCATGTTAAACATTACTGTTTTTATAAAAACTAGTTATCATGAGAAACTAAGCTTTAATATTGGCAACAGACACTATGGGATGCAGCAAAAAATATTGCATAAATAAATTAATACATAATTAACAAATTCTTACAATAATAATAAAAAAATTGCATTGCTGTCAGAGACTTCAAGGACTTTGACAGGAGTGGGATCTTGTGTGGTGTGTTTTGGGGGTGTTGGGTTTTGAAGCCAGTGCCTCCCTGTGGTGCTGCTACAGGTGGGCCTGTCGGAGCTGAGCGCCCCCTGGAGGCGGCTGATGGTACTGCTGCAGCAGCAGGCTGAGAAGCTGGCCATAGGTCATGCCCTGGAGAGGGCGCTGCTCGCCATCCGTAACCACGGCAACCACAGCATCCTGCACGCCCAGCTGCACGGCCCACGCATCACAGCCACGGTCTGGACACGCACACGCATCACAGCCACGGTCTGGACACGCACGCGCAGGGACACGCACACGCACACATGGACACACACATGCATGCACACACACACATGGACACACACATGCATGCACACACACACACACACACACACACATGGACACACACACGCACATATGCACACACACGCATACACACGCACACTCAAGCACACAAAAGCTGCACAGATCGCCATCCATGAGACGGTTGGTACCCACAGAGACACACACACATACGCACATAAACACGCACATACACCAACACATACGCATACACACACACGCACATTTACAGGCAAACACACACAAACACAAACAAATATACAAACACACACATACATGCCACCATGCTACCACAGGTAGCCACCTGGAGTCAGTAGTTGAACCCTCTATAGCTGGGTCCATGTTATTTAGGTTGTTGTGTTAAATAGACAGTTTGTAGCATGGAAATAGAAGTGGACGAGCAATTTGTGAAAGGATTCCTGGTTAGAAAGTGGAATAAACAGGCTAAAAACAGCCTCTCCATTACATACCCTCAGCGAACCCCTTTGTGTGTGTGTGTGTGTGTGTGTGTGTGTGTGTGTGTGTGTGTGTGTGTGTGTGTGTGTGTGTGTGTGTGTGTGTGTGTGTGTGTGTGTGTGTGTGTGTGTGTGCGCGCGTGTGTGTGTGCACGCGCGCGCGTGCGCGTGTGCACGTGCGTGTGTGTGTGTGAGACAGAGAGAGAGAGAGAGAGAGAGAGAGTGTGTCCTCACTTTCTGCAATGTTCAGCTCTGAACAAAGACCACGGTTGGCGGGACAACCTCTACCCAGAATGCAGCAGGGCAGAGTTTAAGCCTGAGTGAACGATGAGAAAGATTCTGAAGCTAATCTCTGGAGAAATACTACTCCACTTGCCCACACACACACACACACACTGACTCACAAACTGACACGCACACACACACACGCAAGCTCACACACTCACAAACTCACACACACTCATACACACTCAAATAGACACACAAACAGACTCACACACACTAACACACACACTGTTAGCAGCCTTAGGAGATGACTAGTGTTGAACGATGACAGTGAAGAGTATATCAGTACAGTGACAGTTTCCTTCTGGGTAATGTAGTCCAGTGTGGCTGAAAGGAAGCTGGTCCTTCTGGGTAATGTAGTCCAGTGTGGCTGAAAGGAAGCTGGTCCTTCTGGGTAATGTAGTCCAGTGTGGCTGAAAGAAAGCTGGTCCTTCTGGGTAATGTAGTCCAGTGTGGCTGAAAGGAAGCTGGTCCTTCTGGGTAATGTAGTCCAGTGTAGCAAACATGAAGCTGGTCCTGCTGGGTGATGTTGTCCTGCGAGTTAACGTGTCTCTCTCTTTTTCTCTCTCTCTCTCTCTCTCTCTCTCTCTCTCTCTCTCTCTCTCTCTCTCTCTCTCTCTCTCTCTCTCTCTCTCTCTCTCTCTCTCTCTCTCTCTCTCTCTCTCTCTCTCTCTCTCTCTCTCTCTCTCTCTCTCTCTCTCTCTCTCTCTCTCTCTCTCTCTCTCTCTCTCTCTCTCTCTCTCTCTCTCTCTCTCTCTCTCTCTCTCTCTCTCTCTCTCTCTCTCTCTCTCTCTCTCTCTCTCTCTCTCTCTCTCTCTTCGATGACCTCCGCCCCCTCGTTTGGTGCAGAGTCATGTAGGTGTCAGACATTGACAGTGAAACAAAATACACACTCATTCAATGTTTACAACATGAATTCATCCTCTAGATGGAGATGAAAGTAACATAACTACTTAAAGTTCCAGGTCTTTGTGTCCTCCTGTGTCCTACAGGTCTACCTGTCCTCCTGTGTCCTACAGGTCTACCTGTCCTCCTGTGTCCTACAGGTCATCGATGTCCTACCTCCCTGCCTCCTGTGTCCTCGTTTCTCCTGGTGCAGACTTTATAACATATATATAGGTCAGTCTCCTTCCACATGGAAGTATAAATGGTGTCACAGACATTGTAATACTATAGTGAAACAAAATACACACTCATTCAACATTTACACACATGAATTCATCCTGTAGATGGAGATGTCCTCCTGTAACATAACTACTTAAAGTTCCAGGTCTTTGTGTCCTCCTGTGTCCTACAGGTCATCAAGTCCTCCTGTGTCCTACAGGTCGTCAGGTCCTCCGGTGTCCTACAGGTCGTCAGGTCCTCCTAAAGGATCCAGAAAAGACAAACCTCGCAGCCTCAAGAAACTCTCTAGGTACCAAGACTTTACAACATATATATATAACCCTAAATAACCCTACATAACATATAAATAACCCTATATAACCCTATATAAAATATAAATAGCCCTATATAACCCTATATAACATAGAAATAACCCTATATAACCCTATATAACATATAACCCTATATAACATATAAATAACCCTATATAACTTATAAATAGCCCTATATAACCCTATATAACATATAAATAACCCTATATAACATATAAATAGCCCTATATAACCCTACATAACATATACATAGCCCTATATAACATATAAATAACCCTATATAACATATGAATAACACTATATAACATATGAATAACACTATATAACATATTTAGAACATATAAATAACCCTATACAACCCTATATAACATATAAATAACCCTATATAACCCTATATAACATAGAAATAACCCAATATAACCCTATATAACATATAACCCTATATAACATATAAATAACCCTATGTAACATATAAATAACCCTATATAACGTAGAAATAACCCTATATAACATATAAATAACCCTATATAACCCAATATAACATATAAATAACCCTATATAACATATATATAACACTATATAACATATGTATAACATATAAAACCCTATTTAACCCTATATAACATATATAACCCCATATAACCCTATATATAAAATAACCCTATATAACATATAACATATATATAACCCTATATAACCCTACATAACATATAAATAACCCTATATAACATATATATAACCCTATATAACATATAAATGACCCTATATAACATATATATAACCCTATATAACATATATATATAACCCTATATAACATATAACCCTATATAACATATATATAACATATAAATATATATAACCCTATATAACATATATATATAAATAACCCTATATAACATATGTATAACCCTATATAACATTTTTATAACCCTATATAACATATAAATAACCCTATATAACATATATGTAACCCTATGTAACATGTAAATAACCCTATATAACATAACCCTATATAACACATATATATAACCCTATGTAACCCTATATAACCCTAAATAATCCTATATAACATATATATAACCCTATGTTACCATAACCCTATGTAACCCTATATAACCCTATGTTACCATAACCCTATGTAATCCTATATAACCCTATGTTACCATAACCCTATGTAACCCTATATAACCCTATGTAATCCTATATAACATATATATAACCCTATGTTACCATAACCCTATGTAACCCTCCTAATATGAACTATCATCTCCTCCAGGGAGCTGCAGAGCTCAGTGCAGTGCCATCTCCCCTTCTCTGATCTGCCAGTGTTGCTGTGTTTTGGTATTGTATTGATTATGTATTGATTATGTATTGATCTGAACAGGGAGCTGCAGAGCTCAGTGCAGCGCTATCTCTCCTTCTTCTCTGATCTACCAGAGATGCTGTGTGAGAGCAACATGGAGGAGCAGCACACCTGCTGGAGTGGAGAGGACGTGGTCGAGAGGTGGGCCGCGCGCGCGTGTGTGTGTGTGTGTGTGTGTGTGTGTGTCTGTGTGTGTGTGTCTGTGTGTGTGTGTGTGTGTGTGTGTGTGTGTGTGTCTCTCTGTGTGTGTGTGTGTGTGTGTGTGTGTGTGTGTGTGTGTGTGTGTGTGTGTGTGTGAATGTGTGTGTGTGTGTCATCGCTTGTTACTGTGAGACAGTTTATGTTTGCTTGTGTGGCTGTGTGAATGTCTATGTGTGTGTGTGCGTGTGCGTGTGCGTGTACGTGTGCGTGTGCGTGTGTGTTTAACAGGGTCTGCACACATTCAAAGACAGACAAGGTGTGGTTGTGAGATTATTTACAAGAAAGTCTTTGTGTGTGTGTATTGTGCATGTCTATGTATGTGTGTGTATTTGATAGTGTTTGTGTGTGTGTGTGTGTGTGTGTGTGTGTGTGTGTGTGTGTGTGTGTGTGTGTGTGTGTGTGTGTGTGTGTGTGTGTGTGTGTGTGTGTGTGTGTGTGTGTGTGTGTGTGTGTGTGCCAGAGTGGATGGTGACACATTTCTAGAGGTTACAGAGTTTGTTTGGAAGTTTCTAGAGCTTTTCTCATGCTGATTACATTGGCAGCCCACACCAGTTACAAGACAACAACAACACACACACACACACACACGCACACACACACACACACACACACACACACACACACACACACACACACACACACACACTCTCATTAAGTAAACAAATAGGTGTATTCAACCCTATTCCAAACGAACCTCAGGGAGTTTACTGGTGGTGTTTCAGTGTGGAGTTAACCTCTTTAGACTGGTTTTACTGGTGGTGTTTCAGTGTGGAGTTAACCTCTTTAGACTGGGTTTACTGGTGGTGTTTCAGTGTGGAGTTAACCTCTTTAGACTGGGTTTACTGGTGGTGTTTCAGTGTGGAGTTAACCTCTTTAGACTGGTTTTACTGGTGGTGTTTCAGTGTGGAGTTAACCTCTTTAGACTGGTTTTACTGGTGGTGTTTCAGTGTGGAGTTAACCTCTTTAGACTGGTTATACTGGTGGTGTTTCAGTGTGGAGTTAACCTCTTTAGACTGGTTTTACTGGTGACATAATCAGTAAGGAATCACTGGTATTGGTGCTGTTGGTGAGTTAATACATTTTTCGAGCCTGCTTTGGATCAGAACGTGGTAACAGTTTATAATCTGAGTTTAGGATCAGAACGTGGTAACAGTTTATAATCTGAGTTTAGGTTCAGAACGTGGTAACAGTTTATAATCTGAGTTTAGGTTCAGAACGTGGTAACAGTTTATAATCTGAGTTTAGGATCAGAACGTGGTAACAGTTTATAATCTGAGTTTAGGTTCAGAACGTGGTAACAGTTTATAATCTGAGTTTAGGTTCAGAACGTGGTAACAGTTTATAATCTGAGTTTAGGTTCAGAACGTGGTAACAGTTTATAATCTGAGTTTAGGTTCAGAACGTGCTAACAGTTTAACAGTCTGAGCCAGAGACCAGAACATTGTAACAACTGAACAGCAGAGTCATGTTCGTGTGGGTTAGGGAGAGATTGCTGCTGTGGGATGGAGGGAGGGGGAGGCAGGGAGGGAGGGAGGGACGGGGGGAGGGAGGAATGGAGGGAGGGGGGAGGAATGAAAGGAGGGAGGGACAAAGTTATGTTTTGTTTAAATGATAATGCTATATTATTGAACGTAACATTCAAGCGCTACTCTACAGTAGCAAATATATTTGTTTAAATATATTTTTGAGTGTTGTTCGCACATAGCTATTATTTGGATCATTGGTAGTTCAATAGTTTGGGGTTGCTAGGCTAGCTAGTTAACAGATTGTGAATGTTGACTTGGTTTAAACAAGCAGGAAATGTTAACTTAGTTTAACGGACTGTGTTACTTTGTACACACTGACTCCACAGAGCGTACCTTTTCATTTGACCAGCTCTTTCATCTTAGAGAAGCTTGTCGATGTTGGCTACGGATTCTACAAAGAGAGAAAAGAAGTAACAAACGTGTGTTGAAACTACACCCACTCACACCAGACAATGGAGAATGGCTTTACGTGATAGCTGTCACAGAGGTAATGTTCAGATGAGTTGTTAGACAGGTGATGTTCAGATAAGCTGTCACAGAGGTAATGTTCAGATAAGCTGTCACAGAGGTAATGTTCAGATGAGCTGTCACATAGGTAATGTTCATGTAAGCTGTCACAGAGGTAATGTTCAGATAAGGTGTCACAGAGGTAATGTTCAGATAAGGTGTCACAGACAGGTAACGTTCAGATGAGCTGTCAAAGAGATAATGTTCAGAGAATCTTTCACAGAGGTTACGTTCAGATAAGCTGTCACAGAGGTAATG
>JAPMUY010000694.1:7500-12500 GCA_026901105.3 Galaxias olidus | reverse complement strand
TCCTCCTCCTCTCCCTCTGTCTGCCTTTCTTCTGTCCTTCAGTTCAAATGACTTCACTGGCATGATAACACACGATCACAATGACACAACAGCAACAACAACAACAACAACATTGGTAATTTCTGAAATTACAGCAGTTACACAACGAATTGTCTCCTGTAATTGAGCCAATTTGGCTGCATATGTTAATTGCCTACTAATCTGCTGCCATGACTATGCTATTTTCTACTTTACATAGTGACAGATTATTTTCTGAATTTTCTAAATTTCTAAATGAGTAAAGTGTTCCCTGAAATATTTTGATTGTGAGGGGAAACAAGCCCCTCTCTCTCTCTCTCTCTCTCTCTCTCTCTCTCTCTCTCTCTCTCTCTCTCCCTCCCACAATCTCTCTACCTCGATATCTCTCTCTCTTTCTTTCTCTCTCTCTCCCTCCCCTTTCCCCTCCACAGATTACCTCTCTCTCTCTCTCCCTCTCTCTCTCTCTCTCTCTCCCTCTCTCTCTCCCTCTCTCTCTCTCTCTCACTCTCTCTCTCTCTCTCTCTCTCTCTCTCTCTCTCTCTCTCTCTCTCTCTCTCTCTCTCTCTCTATCTCTCTCTCTCCCGGGCAGTGTGAGATGTCACGGTTGACTTGACAGCTTGCCTGAGCCTCTGTGTCTTCCTGTAGGTCCTCCTCAGTGAATTACAGACAGCTCTGCTGCATAACAAAGGTACAAATCGCTTTGCAAATAATCCCCCCTTGAGCATACACAGGTGTTCCAGAGAAACTGTTCATTTGTTTGTGTGTGTATGTGTGTTTGTGTGTCTGTATGTGTGTGCGTGTGCGTGTGTCTCTCTGTGTGTGTGTGTGTGTGTGTGTGTGTGTGTGTGTGTGTGTGTTTGTGTGTGTGTGTTTGAGTGTGTTTAGATGAAGAGGGAGAGAATGATATAGAGAAACAGATGAAGAGACTTAATACAGCTAAATTAATTGAATCTACACTTGATTTAATATAACGCTTAATTATCATAATCCGTTAATTATATTTTTGTAATTCTATCGTCTAGGACTCTAGGGGGAAATATATGTGGAAAGACAAATGGGCTTATGGCATTCTAATGAGATGACACCTCTCAACTGATGTCGTCATGGAAATGGTTTAGCCGTGGATTCCGAGGTGTTTGAAAGAAAAGGCAGGAGGAGGCATTCAGACCATGGTGAGAGTTCAAAGACACACAGTTACCCTGCATCCTCACTGACCTAAGCTACAAGGCCTGACCGGCGTCACTGGAAAGACTGGGAGTCTACTGGGAGTCTACTAGGAGTATACTGGGAGTATACTGGGAGGTTACTAGGAGTCTACTAGGAGTCTACTGGGAGTCTACTGGGAGGTTACTAGGAGTCTACTAGGAGTCTACTGGGAGTCTACTGGGAGGTTATTGGGAGTACTCTGAGGTTACTGGGTTTCTAATGGGAGGATACTGGGAGTCTACTGGGAGGTTACTGGGAGTCTACTGGGAGTCTA
Organism: Galaxias olidus; assembly: GCA_026901105.3. NCBI lineage: Eukaryota > Metazoa > Chordata > Actinopteri > Galaxiiformes > Galaxiidae > Galaxias > Galaxias olidus. The sequence continues at coordinate 11,002 of JAPMUY010000694.1, read as the reverse complement.
CTGGGAGTCTACTGGGAGTATACTAGGAGTCTACTGGGAGTCTACTGGGAGTCTACTGGGAGTCTACTGGGAGTCTACTGGGAGTATACTAGGAGTCTACTGGGAGTCTACTGGGAGGTTACTAGGAGTCTACTAGGAGTCTACTGGGAGTCTACTGGGAGTCTACTGGGAGTCTACTGGGAGGTTACTGGGAGTCTACTGGGAGTCTACTGGGAGGTTACTAGGAGTCTACTAGGAGTCTACTGAGAGGTTACTGGGAGGTTATTGGGAGTCTACTGGGAGTGTACTGGGAGTACTGGGAGTCTAATGGGAAGTTACTGGGAGTCTACTGGGAGTCTACTGGGAGGTTACTGGAAAGACTGGGAGGTTACTGGGAGTCTACTGGGGGTCTACTGGGAGGTTACTGGGAGTCTACTGGGAGAATACTGGGAGTCTACTGGGAGGTTATTGGGAGTACTCGGAGGTTACTGGGAGGTTACTGGGAGTCTACTGGGAGGATACTGGGAGTCTACTGGGAGGTTACTGGAAGTCTACTGGGAGTCTACTGGGAGTCTAATGGGAAGTTACTGGGAGTCTACTGGGAGTCTACTGGGAGGTTACTGGAAAGACTGGGAGGTTACTGGGAGGATACTGGGAGTCTACTGGGAGTCTACTGGGAGGTTACTAGGAGTCTACTAGGAGTCTACTGGGAGTCTACTGGGAGGTTATTGGGAGTACTCGGAGGTTACTGGGAGGTTACTGGGAGTCTACCGGGAGGATACTGGGAGTCTACTGGGAGGTTACTGGGAGTCTACTGGGAGTCTACTGGGAGTCTACTGGGAGTATACTAGGAGTCTACTGGGAGTCTACTGGGAGGTCACTAGGAGTCTACTGGGAGTCTACTGGGAGGTTACTGGGAGTCTACTGGGAGTCTACTGGGAGGTTACTAGGAGTCTAATAGGAGTCTACTGGGAGTCTACTGGAAGTCTACTGGGAGGTTACTGGGAGTCTACTGGGAGTCTACTGGGAGGTTAGGAGTCTACTGGGAGTCTACTGGGTGTATACTGGGAGGTTACTGGGAGTACTGGGAGTCTACTGGGAGTCTACTGGGAGTCTACTGGGAGGTTACTGGGAGTCTACTGAGAGTCTACTGGGAGTGTACTGGGAGTACTGGGAGTCTAATGGGAAGTTACTGGGAGTCTACTGGGAGTCAACTGGGAGGTTACTGGAAAGACTGGGAGGTTACTGGGAGTCTACTGGGGGTCTACTGGGAGTCTACTGGGAGTCTACTGGGAGGTTACTAGGAGTCTACTAGGAGTCTACTGGGAGTCTACTGGGAGTCTACTGGGAGGTCACTAGGAGTCTACTGGGAGTCTACTGGGAGGTTACTGGGAGTCTACTGGGAGTCTACTGGGAGGTTACTAGGAGTCTAATAGGAGTCTACTGGGAGTCTACTGGAAGTCTACTGGGAGGTTACTGGGAGTCTACTGGGAGGTTACTAGGAGTCTAATAGGAGTCTACTGGGAGTCTACTGGAAGTCTACTGGGAGGTTACTGGGAGTCTACTGGGAGTCTACTGGGAGGTTACTAGGAGTCTACTGGGAGTCTACTGGGACGTTACTGGGAGTCTACTGGGAGGTTACTAGGAGTCTACTGGGAGTCTACTGGGAGGTTACTGGGAGGTTACTGGGAGTACTGGGAGTCTACTGGGAGTCTACTGGGAGTCTACTGGGAGGTTACTGGGAGTCTACTGAGAGTCTACTGGGAGTGTACTGGGAATTGGGAGTCTAATGGGAAGTTACTGGGGTCTACTGGGAGTCAACTGGGAGGTTACTGGAAAGACTGGGAGGTTACTGGGAGTCTACTGGGGGTCTACTGGGTGGTTACTGGGAGTCTACTGGGAGAATACTGGGAGTCTACTAGGAGTCTACTGGGAGTCTACTGGGAGTCTACTGGGAGTATACTAGGAGTCTACTGGGAGTCTACTGGGAGGTTACTAGGAGTCTACTAGGAGTCTACTGGGAGTCTACTGGGAGTCTACTGGGAGTCTACTGGGAGGTTACTGGGAGTCTACTGGGGGTCTACTGGGTGGTTACTGGGAGTCTACTGGGAGAATACTGGGAGTCTACTGGGAGGTTATTGGGAGTACTCGGAGGTTACTGGGAGGTTACTGGGAGTCTACTGGGAGGTTACTGGGAGTCTACTGGGAGGTTACTGGGAGGTTACTGGGAGTCTACTGGGAGGAGACTAGGAGTCTACTGGGAGTCTACTGGGAGGTTACTGGGAGTCTACTGGGAGTCTACTGAGAGGTTACTGGGAGGTTATTGGGAGTCTACTGGGAGTGTACTGGGAGTACTGGGAGTCTAATGGGAAGTTACTGGGAGTCTACTGGGAGTCTACTGGGAGGTTACTGGAAAGACTGGGAGGTTACTGGGAGGATACTGGGAGTCTACTGGGAGAATACTGGGAGTCTACTGGGAGGTTATTGGGAGTGCTCGGAGGTTACTGGGAGGTTACTGGGAGTCTACTGGGAGGATACTGGGAGTCTACTGGGAGGTTACTGGAAGTCTACTGGGAGTCTACTGGGAGTCTACAGGGAGGTTACTGGAAGTCTACTGGGAGTCTACTGGGAGTCTACTGGGAGGTTACTGGGAGGTTACTGGGAGTCTACTGGGAGGTTACTGGGAGGTTATTGGGATTCTGGGAGGTTACTGAGAGGTTACTGGGAGGTTACTGGAAGTCTACTGGGAGGTTACTGGGAGTTACTGCGAGGTTACTGGGAGGTTACTGGGAGTCTACTGGGAGGTTACTGCGAGGTTACTGGGAGGTTACTGGGAGTCTACTGGGAGGTTCACATGGGAAACTGTCATTTGGTCATTTGGTTTTTTTGTTCCAATAGGTCCCATTGCCTAAAGAACCAATTGGATCCCAGAAATGTTTTATTGACGTTTATTAAATATTAACTCCACCATTGCCTGACAATGTCAATTTTATTGGATAATTTAGACTTTTCAATATTTAACATCATGCAGCAAACTGCTAAATGGAATCGCTGCGGCAAGTCTGTCAGAATACCAGACAGTTCCTCTATTAAGCCATGCCTCTGGTTTGTTCGTATTTAGTAATGTTTAATATTCAGCTGGTATCTGTAGTCCAGTTAGTCTGTTAGTATGTTTCATGTTCAGCTAGTATCTGTAGTCCAGTTAGTATGTTAGTATGTTAAATATTCAGCTAGTATCTGTAGTCCAGTTGGTATGTTAGTATGTTAGTGTGTTAAATATTCAGCTAGTATCTGTAGTCCAGTTGGTATGTTAGTATGTTAAATATTCAGCTAGTATCTGTAGTCTAGTTAGTATGTTAAATATTTAGCTAGTAGTATGTTAAATATTCAGCTAGTATCTGTAGTCTAGTTAGTATGTTAGTATGTTAATATTCAGCTAATATCTGTAGTCTAGGAGGGGAGGAAGGGAGGAGAGAAGAGGGGAGGAACAGGGGAGGGAGGAAAGGAGGGGGAGGAGGGAGGA
>JAPMUY010000692.1:0-15354 GCA_026901105.3 Galaxias olidus | reverse complement strand
AAACACTTAAATGAATAGAACTTTTGATCCGTTTGTCCAATCAGCACCAAACTTGGTATGTAGCATCATTGGACCAAGATATGCAAATGTTGTATAAACCAGACCTACCACCCAAAGCATGTGACTTTTATAAGCCAATGAATTTAGATGGAGGCGTGGCTTCCCACAAAAATGGTCAGAAATCAGTCAAACTCAGTCCAATCCTCATGAAACATTGTACACTGTTTCTAGAGGCCTCATGGATCATATTGACCAAGCCATTCTCACATCTGCCTTTAGGGGGCGCTATACATGCCACATATTGATATCTCTTGATGGGAATGACCAAATAGCATGAAACTTAATACATAAGGTATTGGGTAGATTCTAAGTCAACAACTAAAAGATGATTGTGATTGGACCAATGGTTGGCCTCGTGGGCGTGGCTTATCACATAAATGCCTCTAACTCAGTCAAACTCGGTCCAATCCACATGAAAATCCTCACACTGCTTCTTGAGGCTTATCTGGTCATGTCCGCAAATCCATTTTCACATCTGCCTTTAGGGGGCGCTATAGAGGCCACATATTGATCTTTGTTCATGGGAAAATTGACAAAATAGTCAGCAATTGACATAGCAAAAGACTTGAAACTTTGCCTGCTGGTGGGCAGCAGTACACACTACACCCAAACCGAATATGACCCCTGTTGACCTCATGGTGGCGCCATAATAGGCGAGCCAATCGGCACACTTTGACAGGCCACTTCTCCAACACAATATGACCTAGAGTCACCAAATTTAGTTCCTAGGTCCATCTCCATTTGATGAACAACAAAGCCTCAGAACCACCGATGTTATCAATAACAGATTTTTGGCCATTTTGAATTTTGGGAAAAACACTTAAATTTATAGAACTTTTGATCTGATTGTCCAATCATCACTAAACTTGGTATGTCGGGTCAATGGACCATGATATGTAAATGGTGTAAAAGGCAGATCTTACGGCCAAAGCATGTGACCGCTATAAGCCAATGAAATTTGAAGAAGGCGTGACTTATAACGAAATTCTTCATAACTCTGTCAAACTCAGTCCAAAACTAAAGAGGCATCTAACATGGCACTTCTGTCAATCTCTCTTCCTTACATACTTCCAGTTTTTCACAAACAACCCCTTGACCAGCTCCATGTTTTTACAATCTCAAGACATTGCTGACAGCTAGGAACCGTCAAAGGCTGCTTGCAGCTTTAATTATTATTATTATTCAATAACAGTGCCAATAACATTGGCAAAGCCCCAGGGGTTGATGAGATCCGCCCAGAAATGCTGAAGGCTCTGGGTGTTGAGGGACTGTCATGGATGACACGTCTTATCAACATTGCGTGGAAGGTGGACAGTAACAAGTGAGTGGCAGACACGGGGTGAAAGTGGTTCCCCTGTTCACCAAATTTGGGTCCGGAGAGTGTGTGCCAACTACAGAGGCCTCACATTACTCCTAAAGGCCTCCCCGGGAAAGTATACTCCAGGGTGCTGGAAAGGAGGGTTCGACCGATTAATAGAACTTTTGATCGGATTGAGGAGGAACAATGCGGTTTCCGGCCTGGTCGTGGAACAACGGACCAGCTTTTTACCCTCGCGAGGATCTTTGAGGGGGCCTGGGAGTATGCCAATCTGGTCTACACGTGTTTTGTGGATTTGGAGAAGGAATATGATCGGGTTCCCCGGGAGATACTGTGGGAGGTGCTGCGAGAGTATGGGGTGAGGGGGTCTTTACTTAGGGCCATCCAATCTCTGTACTCCCAAAGCGAGAGCTGTGTCCGGGTCTTCGGCAGTAAGTCAGACTCGTTTCCGGTGAGGGTTGGCCTCCTCCAAGGCTGCGCTTTGTCACCTATCCTGTTTGTGGTATTCATGGACAGGATCTCACGGCGTAGCCGCTGGGGAGGGGGCTGCGGGTTGGTGGGCAAGGATTGCATCACTGCTTTTTGCAGATGATGTGGTCCTGATGGCATCATCGGTCTAATGACCTGCAGCACTCATTGGATCGGTTCGCAGCCGAGTGTGAAGCGGCTGGGATGAGGATCAGCACCTCCAAATCTGAGGCCATGGTTCTCAGCAGGAAACCGATGGATTGTCTACTCCAAGTAGGATCTTCAGTCTTTACCCCAAGTGAAGGAGTTCAAAGTATCTCACATCTTGTTCTCGAGTGAGGGGAAAATGAACGAGAGAACTGGGCTTGGAGAAAAATGCCAGCGGGTCAGCGGTGTTGCAGTCGCTTTATCGCACCGTTGTGACAAAGAGAGAGCTGAGCCAGAAGGCAAAACTCTCAATCTACCGGTCTGTCTTCGTTCCTACTCTCACCTATGGTCATGAAGGGTGGGTCATGATCGAAAGAACGAGATCGTGGATACAAGCGGCAGAAATGAGTTTCCTCCGGAGGGTGGCTGGCATCTTGTTCGTATTATAGGGTCCAAGTTCAGCCATTCGTGAGGGACTCTAGCCTTGCTGCTTCTTTTATTATTATTATTAGGAGTCCAGTTGAGGTGGTTCGGGCATCTAGTAAGGATGCCACCTAGCCGCCTCCCTAGGGAGGTTAGTTCCAGGCAAGTCCAGCTGGGCGGAGGCCGCCGGGCAGACCTAGGACCAGGTGGAGGGATTATATCTCCACACTGCCCTGGGAACGCCTTGGAATCCCCCAGTCAGAGCTGGTTAATGTGGCCCGGGAAAGGGAAGTTTGGGATGCCCTGCTGGAACTTATTATTATTATTATTAGGTGACCCCGGACAAAGCGGATGAAGATGATGATGATGATTATTATTCGCCCAAATATCCTACTTCCCATGGTTAAAAATTCACCAAATTTGGCACACATGTCCAGGTCCTCTCAAACCTACAACCCATGCCATGCTGTCTCATGTTCCTGTTTGTGGCGCTATAGCAGCAGTTCAAAGTTCCAAGTGTTAAAAAAATCATAAAAAATAGACCATTAGGGTTACAGCTCTGAAAATTTCAGAACTTGTCCCTTGCAGTGAGAGAAATCTTTCTTATGCTGGCACCCATTACAAATTATGAAGTCCATCACTCTGAGTAGACCACCAGTTTTTGAAAAAAACAGGTGGTCTACTCAAAGTGTATAAGTCCAAAATCATAAATCCAAATCACATCAAAGTTTCAGGATGATATCTTCCGACTCTCAACATTAGCTGTATTGAATATCTTGATTTCTCAAAAACTGAGTCCACAGCACATCAAAATGTATTACTGTAAACACTACTGTACATTCACTTTGGATTTTTATCTACTTTTTTAAACAATTGTTTAATGAACCAGTGAGATATGACAAAGACCGATATCATGAAGCATTTAAAATTTCAGAACTCTATCTAGAAAACAATTTTTTTTATAAATATCTAAGTTTAGTAGTATTTTGGTTGGATTTGACACTTGAACTATTTAAAACAACTCCTCCAAGACCGTACAACCAAATTACACCAAAATCGCTAAATATCATCCTCAGATGGTCTACTCTCAAAACAAAACCAAACTTGTTGATACATAAAAATGTATTACTGTAAACAGAACTGTACATTTCGATTTTTAACTGCTTCAATATTGGACCAATTTATATCATACTTCTATACAATAATTGTATTATGATTCACATCACGATTTGAAGTTTTAAAAAATGTACCTTAAACTGCCTTTTTTATAAATAGACAAATTTTGTCATTTATTGGTTGGATTTGAACTAACTCCTCTGAAACCATAAAACCAAATTAACTCAAAATCGCTGTATATCATCCTCAGATGGTCTACTTTACACACAAAACCAAGCTTGGCGATACAGTCATAATTGAGACCACACTGCACCAAAATGCATTTCTCTAAGTTATTAAGCAGCAAGTATTAGCGCGTTAACGCATATTTCTTTTAACCCGTTAACGCAATTTGTTTTAACGCCACTAGTAGTTTCTTTTTCCGCACCTAGCAGTGGACACAGTGTCGGATCCGCCCTCATCTGGCAGTGGGTGGGAATCTTCTTGCAACCGTGACTAAGAGCGTCATGTTGAGTAACCTAGTACAAACATTGTCACACTCTATCATTGCTATTACCAAAAGACGCATAGCAATGTGGCAAGCTGATACATTGCGACTTTTGTTGTGAGATTCGAGCAGCAGCGATGTTACTGTTTAAATCTGTAGCCTTTAATAATGATTATGGGACGAGATGTCAAATCGACATTGCAAAGCAGGTATTTGTCATACCCGACAAAGAGTTTTATACGTTCTTAGATTTGTTCTTAGCTGGATTACAAAATTTATTTTAGAGCTGAGGGTCACAACGCGCAAGGCAGACATCTGTGTACTTGAAGAAACATGACGTAATGTAGCGTCGGGTGTAACTCCCAGCATGCCTGGCGAGTAACTTTTTATTGTTGTGGACAGCGCTCTTAATGTTTCCTTGTTATCATGTTTATGCTTATTATGCTTATAATGTTTATATCCTGGCCTGAAAGGTGTAGAACCTTATAGTGTTTGTACCGCTTTATTATACTTCTCTATTATTGAGGTTCCTAGCCTGAAAGGCGTAGAACCTTATAGCGTTTGTTCCGCTTTATTATACTTCTCTATTATTATTAATGTTTTTCTGCCGTCGCTCAATTTCCTGTGAGCTGCTGCATGTGAGAGACTTCAAACTTTGCAGACTGGTTGGTACCGATAACCGCTACTCCCAAACCTAAGATGACCCCATATGACCCCATGGTGGTGCTCTAACAAGTGACACAAAATTTCACAATTTGAAAGGCCATATCTCATACACCATATGACATAGAGTCACTAAATTTGGGTCATAGGTCCATCTCCACATGGGGAACAAAAAAGCCTCGGACCCCTAAAGTCCGTCAGAATAGATTTTCCGCCATTTTGAATTTTGTGAAAAACATTTAAATGAATAGAACTTTTGATCTGTTTTTCCAATCTGCACCAAACTTGGCATGTAGCATCATTGGACCACGATATGCAAATGGTGTATAAACCAGACCTACCGGCCAAAGCATGTGACTTCTATAAACCAATTAAATTAGATTAAGGCGTGGCTTCCCACAAAAAAGGTTAGAACTGAGTCAAACTCAGTCTAACCCTCATGAAACATTATACACTGTCTCTAGAGGCCTTGTGGATCTTATTGACCTAGCCATTCTCACATTTGGCTTTAGGGGGCGCTATAAAGGCCACATATTGATATCTCTTGATGGGAATGACCAAAAAGCATGAAACTTCATACATAAGGTCTAGGATAGAGTCTAAGTCAACAACCAACAGATGATTGTGATTGGACCAATGGTTGGCCTTGTGGGCCTGGCTTACCACATAAATGCCTCTAACTCAGTCAAACTCGGTCCAATCCACATGAAATTCCTCACACTGCTTCTTGAGGCTTATCTGGTCATGTCCGCAAATCCATTTTCCCATCTGCTTTTAGGGGGCGCTATAGAGGCCACATATTGATCTATTTTGATGGGAAAATGGAAAAAATAGTCAGCAATTGGCTTTGCAAGGACTTGAAACTTTGCGTGCTGTTTGGTACCAGTACCGGCTACTCCCAAACCAAATATGGCCCCAGTTGACCTCATGGTGGCACTATAACAGGTGATTCAATTTGCAGACTATGAAAGGTCACATCTCCAACACAATTTTACCTAGAGTCACCCAATGTTGTTACTAGGTCCATCTCCATATGATGAACAAAAAAGCCTCGGACCACCAATGTTTGCTATAATAGATTTGCTGCAATTTTTTATTGTTTTGTTTGTTAAACCCATATAACTTTTAATCTGTTTGCCCAATCTGCTCCACACTGTGTGTGTATCAGCAATGTACAATTACATGTGAACGTTATAGAAGAAAATATATTGTTGTTTAAGTAAACATATATATATATATATATATAGAGAGAGAGAGAGAGAGAGAGAGAGAGAGAGAATTTTCGGACCCGAATTTAATTCCTGCAACTTTTTTGTTTAAGTTTTATTTAGCATGGTAGTAGTGGAATGAAAGGGAAAGGTAATTGTCCCCAACATAGTTATACAATATTGTTATATTAACATTTTAAGATTTTTTTTTTGTAGAAACGGAACCGGAAATAGTTTGCCCTGATGTTATCGGTTTTCGAGCTGTCCACCATTTTAACTGTAATCAGCGAACGTTAAGTCACGCATGCTGCGACAGCACTATCCTTGTATGTTTGTTTAATTTAAGACATAGTATGCTGTGTTTTCACAAGATGGCACATTGCACAGCGATTTACTAACTCGTTCGGCAGGCTGACGTTAGGTCTGTTGGAAACTTTTGTAGGCAGGATGAACGACAGTAGCTGGCGTGCTAGCTTTATTGTGGACCACACTAGCATAGTGTTAGCGCAAGCTATGTAATGACAGTCGGTACCACATTGGCAGGTTTTTCGTGACTAAACACGTATTTACAAGATTCCATTGCTAGCACGTTGCATAGCAACTTTACAAACTTGTTCGCCACGCTGACGTTAGTACACTCGGCAGGTTTTAATGTTGTACTGGTAGCATCAACATCCCAGTAAGTAGCCGGCCAGCTGATGTTAGATTTCACGTGGGCCACTTACGTAAGTGTTAGCTATCTCATCACAGACCATGCCATGGCACGCTAGCTTTATGGATTTATAGTATTGCATAGCTAGCAAGCAACGTGCTAGTAAGCTTGCTAGCTATGCAATACTACAAATCCATTAAGCTAGTGTGCCATGCTCGAATTAGTAATGTGGCAATAGTATAGCCATGTTACTAATTCGTTCGCAAGTTGACGTTAGTTACCAACTTACCACACTGCAGGTTTGTAGGCTATTAGAGGCAGCGACATTGGTACCTTGCTTGTTAACATTATTTTTTAGCTGGTTATATTTTGAGTTAAGCAATATTTGATTAACGAGTCAAGGAACGTTGACGTTAATCGATGTAGGTAGCTAGTTAACATCGTAGTGAAGTTGGTTTCACGTTGGCTATTACCTCCAGCCAGGCCAAGACACACTCTTTAGTACAGTTAACCATTTGGAATATTTTAAAATCTCAGTATCACCTTAAGCAACAGATTTAAAATAATAAAATAAACGAAATATTCAGTGATGTATTGTAAGTGTATTGTTAAGGATGCCACCTGGCCGCCTCCCTAGGGAGGTGTTCCAGGCCAGTCCAGCTGGGCGGAGGCCGCGGGGCAGACCTAGGATCAGGTGGAGGGATTATATCTCCACACTGGCCTGGGAACGCCTTGGTCAGAGCTGGTTAATGTGGCCCAGGAAAGGGAAGTTTGGGATGCCCTGCTGGAACTGCTACCTCCGCGACCCGACCCCGGACAAAGCGGATGAAGATGATGATGATGATGATTGTAAGTGACGCACACCACTTACTTTATTGATAAAGTAATTAAAACATTTAGACTTAGAGGCGCACAAGCTATTCCAAAATACTCAGTGGGTTGTCCCACTTAAGGCACACTTTTTGTTTAAAAGTGAGTGGTGTGCGTCACTTGCGATATACTTAATATTTTTATTTAGAAACGCAATCTTTAAATCTGTTGCTTAAGATGTTAGAATTTTTAGAAAAATTGCAAGCGGTAATTTATTAACGGCCCCTAAAGAACTCTTCTTAGCCTGGAGGTTGAATGTCCAACGTGAAACCAACTTTGCCCCGGTCTAGCTAACATAGCAATTATTTCATCCAGTAAATTTGCTCCTCAATCATTGTATCATTGTATTGCGTATAGAGGAATATTTTACACTGTGTTCACAGGCATCCTGCAATTAGGGTTCTCTAGATCAGAAAATAAGTGTACGGCATTTTTTCACGATTGTGTAGTATGTGTGTGTAGTGTTCATAACATGTGTTCTTCATAAGCTATACATTTTATTTCTGCCTTAATTTTTATGTTGTTTCTATTAGAATGTTCAGAGCTCAGCATAGGATTCAACATAGTGACAGCTATATCTTCGGTAATTTAAGGTAAGTACTGACAACAGGTGCACCCCAATATTGTTCTATTCACAGTGTAAGTTTACCATGTGTCACTTCAGGTTATTGCCCTTTCAGTCTGACTTATTAATTGGGCTAAAATATCGAATCCAAAACGTTATGCTCTACAGCACCAAATCTACTTTAGCATAAAATAGGAGAGGACGCTGGCGTCGTTTGCTCGCCGCTTTTCCACTGCATTTTTGTCAGATTTCAGTGTAATTTTGTTTTGTTTACGTTGTGCTGGTTTGTTGGTTGTAGTGTGTTTTGTGTTTAGGTATGAAGGTTTTGTTTTCCCCGCTATTTTAACACTAAGGGACACTTATCACCGGTAAGTCGGTGTTGTTGGCAAGGAATTGTTTTTGTGGTTGCTAGGCTAACAGGCTAGTTAGTTAACAGGCTAACAGGCTAGCATTGGACTTTACTACAATGGTCTTGTACTGGACTGACATGGCACAAGAGTGCAACTTCTCTTAGTAGCTCAGCTTTGGTGGCTACAACACTCTGAACTGCAGCGAATTTTGGATTTCTTCGTCGGCCCAGCTGCATCTGCAGAGTTTCCCGATGATTGTTGTTCCCTGGGTCGGAGCGATCCATCGACTCTGTCATGACGGAAAAGTGCATCTGCAGCCAACGCAGTTCCTAACATCTCTGCAGTGACCGGGCGTTTGGTGCTGCTGCTGCAGGGCCGTCTGTGATTTGCCCTCCCCGACCATCTGAGGAAGCCTCAGACACTATCCACTTTTAAATCAGGCCTAAAAACCTTTCTGTTTGAGAAAGCCTTCTGCTAAATTGTTTTATGTTATAACATTTGAAAAGCTGACATAATGTGTTTGTTGTTTTAATACCCTTTACCCTTGTAATCTTGTGATGTTCATCGATGTCCTCTGCCTCAATTCCCATGTCTCAGTCCTATGTTTATTGCATCCTGAATTGTTGTGATGTTTTTATTATATATGTATTGTACGGTGACCTTGGGTGTTTAGAAAGGCGTCCATAAATTAAATGCAGTATTATTATTATTATTATTATTATTATAAAGCCTACTTATGTTTTTGTATTCTGTTGATGTGAACGCACATGATGTGGGGACCACTGAAACCACTGATGTCTGCTGTTGAACATTGTCACAACCCTAGCAACAAGTACACTTGGGAAACATTGAATATTCAGTGGATAGAACTGTAGTTTATTGATTTATAGCTGGTTGTGTCATTGTAACTGGTAAATCCGCAATTTGTCGCAATGAATAGGAAACCTTTGCTACTTAAACTGAAAATAGGATGAAGATAGTTTAACTGATATGTCTTCTGATGTGTGTTTTAGATGCCACCCAAGGTGAACAAGAAGGCTAAGGCGAGGAAGGAGATGTGGGCTGCTCGCAGATTGGAGGGCGGAGGTGTCCACCCTGGCTGTCACCAGACCCAGACTCCACCTGAAGATGTTCTCTCTGTACCTCTCTCTAAAGCTCTACCTAATGTTCTCTCTCTACCCATGTCTAATTTGTGCCATAACGTTGCCCCCCATTCGAGCCATAACTTTGGCAGCCATAACTTTGGACGCCATAACTTTGGCATATCTGGAAACTCTGAATACAAAAACACAGAACTGCGCAGCTGTCACGGAAAAAATGAATCTTTAATCAAGCTTCTGTCTGATCCTGCCATGTTAATTAACTGCAGTCATAACCTTTCAAAGTCTGATACACAGATTGCCAGGACAGCGTGTGAGCCAATGACTGACGTTCCAGATACGAACCATGATGCCGAGAACACTAGATCGTCACGCAAGCCGATTGTGAATTCCAGTGTATTGTCAGATGCACCTGCTAAGTCTTTTTTGCAAGGCTCCTTCCATCAGGCTGATCATAACTTTAAAGGAAATGCTGGCAAGCAATGTGTAGCCAATAGTTTACCTGCAGTTATGATGAATGAGATGAAAAGTATAATTACTTTGACTGACCGTAGAAATGTAAATGATGTTGATCATGTACTACTAAAGGGGGATGAGTTGTACAGTGCTCTTAAAGTTGCAGGTAAAATAAGAGGTGCAAGTGGAGATCTGTTTATAGAGGAACTACCTACCACAAATACTTTGTGTGGCATAACATTTTTTATAAAGACTGGACAAATAATAAATGGTGCTGTTGGTGCATATGATGACATTACAGACAGAGAAATTATTGATGTGATGATGCTGCTTGATGTAGCTCTTCAGACTGCTTTGCTTGAGTATGGTGCTTGTTTTGTGACAATTGGAAGTTCTACATGTGTAGTTATTAATCAGGGTAACTGGTTTGTGGTGTTTGATCCTCATGCACGTAGCAACGTTGGCCTTCAGAACGCCTATGGTAAAGCAACAGTGGTTTATCATGCAATCGTTGGAGATGTTTTACAACAGTTGGAAGACCTGGCAAAGCAGCTGATTCCCATTGGAGCAAATTTCGAGGTTACGGGTGTTAAAGTAAAAAAGTGATGTTGCAAAAAGCGTGGTAAGCCAGAGCGGTTCTATTGATGACGACGTAGTCCAACATGGCAGAAATGAAGATACTGATTACAAAGACCATTTGAAAAAAGGGTTTAAAGAAATTGTTGACTGCTTGTGAAGAAACAGGAGGGTAGTTACAGTTGGCAATTTGATAGTGAAAAGATCAAGGATATACCCTGCAGAATGAACATCTCACAATCCATATTTTGTTCTTTGTTGAAGAATAATAAAATTTGCGTGATCAAAAATATTATGCACTTTTGTGGGAACAATAGGTTTCTGTATTGAGACTGAGTCAGGGTGCATGTGACAAGCAGAAATAATGTTGCTTCTCTTGGTGCATGTTTAAATGTTCACCTGACATTCAGATTCTCCTGATATCTTGTGTCAGGGATACTCCTAATACCCCCTCCCCTTGTCTCTGAACCACTTTGAAAAAGTCTTCCTGTTTTTTCATCCTATTAAAGTTTATTTGCTACAAGGCTTAAGCAATAATCTTCAGCATTCTCCTACTACATTTTGTCCAGCAGATGGCTCTACAAATGACCTTGATGGCTAATATTTATGACTTCATAGAATGTAACAGTAGCAGTGAAAATTACTTTAGTTGTTCCATATTTAGGAATGGAACTGTCACCTGTTGGTAACTTTAGGTGAAATGGGCAATGTAATTTAGTCATCTCTACATATATTTTTTTTATTTTTCTCTCTGTAGGTCTGTGATACCATACTGGGACACACCAGGGAACACTTCTCCTTCACAGACCACCTTGTCAGTGCCACCTTGCTGCAGGGGGAAAGGTTTGAACAGTTCAAGATGGGATTTCCTGAAGATGCTCTGAGCAACACCTCGAAGGCCTACCCAATGCTCAGCGGAAGCAAGCTGAAGACAGAGCTTAGTCTCATCTACAGCAAGGAAGAGTTCAAAGCCTGTCGTGGTGCTGTGGACCTATTCTAGTTGTTCATGGAGAATAATATTGAAGAAGTCTTTTCAGAGACTGTCACTCTCCTAAAGATCCTCATCACCACACCCATGAGCACGGCAGAAGCTGAGAGGTGCTTCTCAACCTTGAAAAGATTTAAAACTTTTCTCAGAAACACCATGGCCCAGGAGAGGCTTAATGCATTGGCCATGCTGTCAATGGAAAAGAGACTGGTGATTGAGAAATTTGCAGGCCAGAAGGAAAGCAGGGGTATGTTTATGTTGTTTAAGTGCTACTTGCCAGTTGCCAGTGTTTAGGCAACATTACGTTGTGTTGTTTTTAGATTATTATAATATTTTTGCTGAGCTATAAAGTGCTGCTTCAATTTGTTTGCCCCAATTATTTATCACCAGTCGCCACTGAGGGGCCCCCTTTCAGCAAGCCTTTACTATCGTGAAATATATCGTCCCGTCGAGACCAGTCGATAGGTGGCGTTAGGGTGCAGAAAGATCAAGTTTTTAATCAAGAGAAGAAGCCAGACTTTGTTTATTTCCTGCAGTGCCTAACTAGCAGGCAAATAGACGAACGCTTTACGTTTTAAAAATGACAAAATTACAGATTTTAAATGCGTACTTAACTGAGCGTCTAGCGGTAGTGGTTAGGGAGATTTTAGATGTGGTTGAAGACACTGTGACTGAGTATCGAGAGGAAACGGCACAGATGAAGAGCGAGAACGACAGCTTGCGAAAACAGATCCAGGACCTTGTTCTTCTGGAGGCCGAGACTGATTGGCTAAGTATGACAGTCGTGTTTTATCTACTACTACGTCAAACGGATTTATCGCAAAAAATATATCTGCCTTTCTGACCTCAAAACATAAAAATGTTTGGGCCTCAATTATCAATGTGTCATGACTTTTCATAGACAGTAAGACGTAGACAATAAAACCTACTAAACCTAAAGGTGCAGTATGTAAGTTTGAATTTCTAGCAAAAAATTCAATTATTTATGTGTTTTTACGTTTACCTCTTGTAGGATATCATTAAACCAAATGCTCAGAGAGAAGGTGCGCTATTTATGAGCGCCCTGGGCCCTGTATTCATCTTGTAAAAAATCTAGGGACGCTCGCCTATCCCCAACCAATCAGGAGAGTTTTTGCAAGGAGTAAGGGCTACCTGCCTGTCAATCACCTCGCGTGCACATAGGTATAATCCCTGTTTACAGCGTCACCCTCCAAACAAGCTTGTTGTTACAATTCGCGTTGTAGACAAAAGTAGCAGCGGTGTGAACTAGTAGTTGCAAGGCGGCTGAAGTAGTCGCATGTCGTCGCAATAGACTTGGCTTGTGAAATCGCCAAGTGCAGTTTCAGAATGTTAGAAAGTATCGCGCCAAATTTAGGTCAAAAAGGCGTTATTCGTTTACATGCATATGTTGGATATACTTGGCAACATATAGTTGCTATGGTGCCAATCGCAGCAAAATAAAAATAATTGCCATGCACTAGCTCATACTAATAGGGGAATGAAATTATGAAATTGTTTTTGTTAACATTAGCTAACTGTATGTCGTTACTATGGAAGTGGTCATTTGTGTGTGCCTTGCTCAGGCTCACTAAGTCAAGTCAGAGCGCGCACGGGCATGTGTGGGATGGGCCATTGAGAGGGATAGGAGGGACCAAAGACTCAGGAGGCTGGCCTTTTTGGGTGTTGTGATTCAAATTCTTGCCATTTTTTCCCAAATTCTCTAGAACTACATACTGCACCTTTAAAGCGGAGTGTAGTTTATTTGTAGGAGGTGATTTTGGTGACCCGTACCGTTTGCTTTGTGTAATTAATTTTACCTAACTGCCAAAGAAGACATGCAGAATACTCGTTGTCATTGCATATCGTTAACATGATCAACATCTATACTACAAGTGTGGGCAGCTCTTGCTGATTTAGCAACGCGCTTCCTTGTGAAGTAAAGCAAATCATCACAGTTTCAAGGCAGATCACGCCTGGCGGCAGATAACTTAATAACTTTATATAAAATTTTTTTAACATATTTATTTTATTTATACAGGGTCGGTTACCCGACCGAGACCAAGTCTCTTTTCCAGCAGTGCCCTGTTTAAAGGCAGAATATATAAATTACAAGAACAAAAAAATAAGTAAAAAAATAAGCTAAAATAAATTAAAATGTTTACAATACAGTGCAATATTTAAGTTTCAACCAAAACAAGAACACTCTTCAGCTCCCAAATCCTCCAGTAAAGGTTTAAATTGTTCAACAGAAACAAACTCTAATTTCAATTCCTGTTGAATGCTTGTTCCATTTTTCCTAGGCAAAAAACCTGAAAGCTGATTTATCAAGTTATGTTTTCACTTTGCAGCTTTCGGGCGATATAGTCCTGTGAGCGTATAAAAAGGTAACTTGCCCAGCAATGCCTTGGAAACAAAAAAGAGACAATGTTTTTCTCTCCTATCACTAAGAGAAGACCATCCTACTTTTGTATACAGTGTACAATGATGAGTTCTAAAACTATCCCCAGTTACAAAAGGTACACAGTTAAATGCCCTTGTCAGGTTTGACATGGCCTGTTCCATGGATGGAGCACAGAAATAAAGAATGGTGTCATCTGCATAGAAAGGTACTTTACAGTCTTTTACATAGGCACATATATCATTTACATTGGCACATATATCATTAATATAAAGTGTAAATAATGTACGACCTAATACCGAACCTTGTGGCACACCATTTTCTGTGGCTACAACCTTTGATTTCAAACCTTTAGCTTCTATGCGCTGTGTTCTATCAGAGAGGTAGTCCTGAAACCATGTAAAGACTGCATCATCAAATCCCAGCAAGGCTAATCTATCCAGAAGAAATCAGTGATTAATCAATAGCCTTTGACAAATCAATAAACAAATGAGCACAATGTTTCTTATCACCAAGAGCAGTAACTCTATATATATATAGAGATATAGAGTTGACTGCCGTTTGGATAAATCCTGGAATATAATTTTATTAATATAAATAACATACAGATCAAAGACAGTCTTAACAGGCCAGTATACAGACAAAACCTAAAAATAATGAGAAAGAAACAATCTCATTGTTCCTAGCTGCATTTGGATTAGTCCGTAACTAACTTAAGTTAACTTGAGCATTAAAATAGATTTCTACAAACGGTACATTAAACGTTTCTCTAATCTACCATGTTATGGTGTTAATAACACTACGTAGAGCTAACGTTAGCTTGCTTCAGACATGGACGCATCATTTAAAATAAACTATGAACAATCAGTGGAATTTTCCTTTCAGTATATCATATCATAGGCCTATTGCTAATACCAATGGCATATAACATAAGGTGACCAGATTTCTAAAATGGAAACCAAGGACATTTCCAGTTCGGCGGTCAATATATAATTTAAATATCCAATGTTATTAGCTATGAAATAAAAAACGGGGACAATTCTGGTTTCATGTGGTTTGACCATGGTAATTGTTTTACTGTAATAAACTATGATACAATATGGTACAGTAGCTTTCTCTAAAAGTAGCGTGAGCAAGTAGTAGATGATATAAGTTAGTCAAACTATGTTATTTTAGAACAGTTAGAAAGCAATGGATGGGGCGCGTTGCTTTGATGCAAGTATGGGGAACAGGCACGGAGTGGGAGGACGGGGAGCAAAAGGTGATGGGACATTTTTGCTGTCGCACAAATGTAGACACATGCTCACACTTGTTTTGTACTCTAGACATTGCATTCTCTCTCTACCTACCGTCAATCATTTAGTTTGCTGTAACATTAATAATGGTAAGTTACGCTTGCTTCGAGGTACTAGAGATGTCACAATACCAGAAATGTAGTAGTCAATATCAATACCAGTGAAATTCCACGATTTTCGATACCCAATTTGGTGCCATGATAAAAACAAAACA
>JAPMUY010000687.1:147500-152500 GCA_026901105.3 Galaxias olidus | reverse complement strand
AGATGAGGGAGAGAAAGAGGGAGGGGTGGAGATAGAGATGGAGGGAAAAAGAGAGGGAGGGAGGGCAGTGAGAAGGAAAGGTGGATAAAAAAGATGGGGAGAAAAAAGAGGTGAAGTGAGATGGTTCCAGGTAAAAGAAGTTTCACAAGAAAAACAGAGAGAGAGAGGAGGGGGCAGAGATAGGCAGAGAGAGAGAGAGAGAGAGACAGAGAGAGAGAGAGAGAGAGAGAGAGAGACAGAGAGATAGAGACAGAGAGAGAGAGAGAGAGAGAGAGAGACAGAGAGAGAGAGATAGAGACAGAGAGAGAGAGAGACAGAGAGAGAGAGAGATAGAGAGAGACAGAGAGATAGAGACAGAGAGAGAGAGATAGAGACAGAGAGAGAGAGAGAGAGACAGAGAGATAGAGACAGAGAGAGAGAGAGAGAGAGAGAGACAGAGAGAGAGAGAGACAGAGAGACAGAGAGAGAGAGAGACATAGCGAGAGAGATAGAGACATAGAGAGAGGGGGAACAGAAAGAGGAAGAGCGAGGGAGAGAGGGACAAAGAGAGAGAGAGGGGGGACAGAGGAGACAGCAAGAAGGGGAGAGACAGCGAGAGAGCGGGGGGGGGGGGTGCTTTAAGTTGTGTTAACTGGACTTACAGTTGTATCTGGTTACCAGACTGAACTGATGGCTGGACAGTTCACATTTCATGTCGATATAAACATATGTTGCCTTCACCCTCTGTGTGTTTCTGTCTCACTCACTCTCTCCGTTTTATTGGTGTGAAATGCAGTTTGTAGATGTTGCCTAGGAAACAGAAGAAAACAAGACCATGATTTGGGTCCTCGTTAACAACAGAACACAAAAACTATTACTCAACACAGTTTACCCTGCTATGCCAACACTGGTCCTGGAAACAATACGTTCTGTTTATCTGCCTTCAGCATCAGTTCTCCCTCCCGTTTCTACTGGAATAGATGCTGTAGATTAGACTCCCGGATAGAGTATCGACCACAAACCTGTTTGGAGCTAGAAAGCTTACCGGCTGTTGTTGTTGTTGCTAACAGACTGTATACAGCAAAGCTAACGGTAACAACAAAGCGTTTCGTTTTTTTGTTTACTTTCAGTAAAAACAGACAACTGCTGTTCAGCGCGTTTGTAACACTCTGCCTTCCTGTTGACACCAACAAATGTTTGTGTGTGGGGTGGGGGGTGGGGGGGGGGAGATGTAATAGCTCCTCAAAGAGGACATTGTTCAAACGCCACTCTGTGATTGGTTGGCGTCCTCCTCTCCGTCTCTCTCCCTCCGCAGACCCTTCCAGACTAATAATGTTAATTGGTGCACTGAATGATCAATAGGCTATGACAAAGAAAGGCAAAGGAAAACATTAAATCAAAGCCGTCTTTAATATAGATACAGGCCTTTGTGTGATGAGGCTCAAAAACAGCTTTTATTAAAAAGTCCATATCAGGATGATAGTCTGTTCAGATATCATTTGTCTTTTGATGTCTGTGGTTCGTTGACTCAGATAGGAAGAAGGGATGAGGAAAGTGGGTGAGAGAAAAGAAGAGAGAGAAGACACCTAAGGAGAAACACTCCTCCATCCATCCGAATGGAAAAGCCTCCTTCCTGTACATTAAAGGTCCACATAGTCACTCTTCTTTTTGACCTTCCACACACACACACACGCACGCACACACACACACACACACACACACACACACACACATATACACACCTACACACTTACACACACACACACACACACACACACATATACACGCACACACACACACACACACACACACACCGTTCTAACGTAAAACAGGAAGTAGGGCAGTACCCTAGCCAGGTAAGACAGGAAGTAGAGCAGTACCCTAGCCAGGTAAGATAGGAAGTAGAGCAGTACCCTAGCCAGGTAAGATAGGAAGTAGAGCAGTACCCTAGCCAGGTAAGACAGGAAGTTGGGTGGTACCCTAGCCAGGTAAGACAGGAAGTAGAGCGGTACCCTAGGCAGGTTAGACAGGAAGTAGGGCGGTACCCTAGCCAGGTAAGACAGGAAGTAGAGCGGTACCCTAACCAGGTTAGACAGGAAGTAGAGCGGTACCCTAGCCAGGTAAGACAGGAAGTAGGGCGGTACCATAGCCAGGTAAGACAGAGAGTAGAGCAGTACCCTAGCCAGGTAAGACAGGAAGTAGAGCAGTACCCTAGCCAGGTAAGACAGGAAGTAGAGCAGTACCCTAGCCAGGTAAGACAGGAAGTAGGGCAGTACCTTAGCCAGGTTAGACAGGAAGTCGGGCGGTACCCTAGCCAGGTAAGACAGGAAGTAGGGCCGTACCCTAACCAGGTAAGACAGGAAGTAGGGCCTTAACCTAGCCAGGTAAGACAGGAAGTAGGGCGGTACCCTAGCCAGGTAAGACAGGAAGTAGGGCAGTACCTTAGCCAGGTTAGACAGGAAGTAGGGCAGTACTCTGGTCAGGTAAGACAGGAAGTAGAGCCTTACCCTAGCCAGGTAAGACAGGAAGTAGGACAGTACCCTAGCCAGGTAAGACAGGAAGTAGGGCAGTACCCAAGCCAGGTAAGACAGGAAGTAGGGCCGTATCCTAGCCAGGTAAAAGTCACATGACTTTACCCAAGTATCTGTTCATATAAAGAAACTGTCAAAAGTTGTATTTAGCGCTTGTATTTCTATAACATGCGTGAATATTTTTATTTGGCGAGTGTAAGCAAGTAGAATATATACTCTGTACGTTTTCCGTTATTAGTGATCATGTTGACCTTTAACCAGAGAGGAACGTTTACCCCCTCACCTTCTCCTCCACCGCTCTCATCTATATAGATCTCTATAGTCTCCTAGACATTATATCATCTATATGGCCTGTGTAGTGCTCTCTATAGTCTCCTAGACATTATATCATCCATATGGCCTGTGTAGTGCTCTCTATAGTCTACTAGACATTATATCAACTTGAATGCTATCTGCACCATCTATATGGCCTGTGTAGATCTCTATAGTCTCCTGACATTATATCAACTTGAATGCTATCTGGATCATCTATATGGCCTGTGTGTAGCTCTCTATATTCTACTAGACATTATATCATATATATGGCCTGTGTAGTGCTCTCTATAGACTCCTAGACATTATATCATCTATATGGCCTGTGTAGTGCTCTCTATAGTCTACTAGACATTATATCATCTTGAATGCTATCTGGATCATCTATATGGCCTGTGTGTAGCTCTTTATATTCTACTAGACATTATATCATATATATGGCCTGTGTAGTGCTCTCTATAGACTCCTAGACATTATATCATCTATATGGCCTGTGTATAGCTCTCTATAGACTCCTTGACATGGTATCAACTTGAATATTATCTGTATCATCTATATGGCCTGTGTATCGCTCTCTATAGTCTCCTAGACATTATATCATCTTGAATATTATCTGGATCATCTATATGGCCTGTGTAGATCTCTATAGTCTCCTGACATTATATCAACTTGAATGCTATCTGGATCATCTATATGGCCTGTGTGTAGCTCTCTATATTCTACTAGACATTATATCATATATATGGCCTGTGTAGTGCTCTCTATAGACTCCTAGACATTATATCATCTATATGGCCTGTGTAGTGCTCTCTATAGTCTACTAGACATTATATCATCTTGAATGCTATCTGGATCATCTATATGGCCTGTGTGTAGCTCTTTATATTCTACTAGACATTATATCATATATATGGCCTGTGTAGTGCTCTCTATAGACTCCTAGACATTATATCATCTATATGGCCTGTGTATAGCTCTCTATAGACTCCTTGACATGATATCAACTTGAATATTATCTGTATCATCTATATGGCCTGTGTATCGCTCTCTATAGTCTCCTAGACATTATATCATCTTGAATATTATCTGGATCATCTATATGGCCTGTGTAGTGCTCTCTATAGTCTCCTAGACATTATATCATCTTGAATATTATCTGGATCATCTATATGGCCTGCGTAGTGCTCTCTATAGTCTCTTAGACATTATATCATCTATATGGCCTGTGTAGTGCTCTCTATAGTCTCCTAGACATTATGTAATCTTGTTTGTCCACCACTGTCTAACGTGGTTGATATCATGTGGTCTGTCCAGTACTATCTAACGTGGTTGATATCATCTGGTCTGTCCAGTACTATCTAATCTGGATCACATCCTCCGTCGTGTCCGGCAACGCCCTTTAGTGCCTCTCTCTCTCTTTCTTTCTCTCTTTGTCTCTCTCCCTCTCCCTCTATCTCTGTATGTCTCTCTCTCTTTCTTTCTCTCCCTCTCCCTGTATTTCTCTCTCTCTCTCTCTCTCTCTCTCTCTCTCTCTCTCTCTCTCTCTCTCTCTCTCTCTCTCTCTCTCTCTCTCTCTCTCTCTCTCTCTCTCTCTCTCTCTCTCTCTCTCTCTCTCTCTCACTCTCTCTCATTTAATTTCCTCTCCCTACAGACAGGCCAGTCATCCAACATCCGTCAGCCCGCCGTGCCCACACAGACATCCAAAACTTTATTTTTCAATTTGGCTCCGTCCGTCGGCCCCTCTCCTGTCCCGGGGAAATTCAATTCCCCCGCCCCGTGGCCATTCATTACAGCCTGGGCGATGTCTGTGGGAGGCAAATGGCTCTGCGATCACACCGTCAAACTTCCTTTTTTCAACCTTCAATAGAACACATCTTCCTGAACGATTATGTGGGCGGTTATGAAAATGTTTTTGTATTTTTTTATGTCATCGAATATTTTACACTTGATGTTATTTGATGCATGGGATATGTTTCATATCCTGGCAAAATATTTGGTATACATTTTGGATCCAGTGGTAATTATGGGAGATGATAAAGAGATGTTTTAATTGGACGATGGAGCTCAAACTGTGACGAACTTGGAACCCCTAATGAACCGGAAATCATCATGAGAGGCAAATAGGACTGGGAACACGGAGGTACTATCTACAACACTGTACAATGTAACTATAGCCCT
>JAPMUY010000687.1:132500-142500 GCA_026901105.3 Galaxias olidus | reverse complement strand
AGAGATAGGGAGACAGCAAGCGAGAGAGCGAGAGAGAGAGAAACAGAGGGAGAGAGAGAAAGAGAGGGAGAGAAAGGGACGGGATGAGAGATAGAGAGAGGGGGTGAGTGGTGAGGAGAGAGAGAGCGAGAGAGAGAGAGAAAGAGAGAGGAGGGGGGCAGTAATAAAGAGAGAGGGGGAAAAGAATGATGTGAATAGAGAGAGAGAGGAAGAGAGATTAACACTCCATCCTTTCTCACTCAATAGGAGAACAGCAATACAGTAACACACACACACACACACACACACACACAGTAAACTACTCACACACACACACACACAGTACACTCTAAACAGTACACTACACTACACTCACACACACACATACTCACACACACACACACACACACACACACACACACACACACACTCTCTCTCACACACACACACACACACACACACACACACACACACACACACTCTACACACACACACACAGTAAACACTACACTACACTCTCTCTTTCACACACACATACACACACACACACACAGTGCACACACACAGTACACTATACACACACACACACATAAACTCTACACACACACAGTAAACATTACACCACACACACACACACACAGTGCACTCTAAACACTACACACACACACACACACACACACACACTCATTACACACACTACACACACACACACACACACACACACACACACACACTCATTACACACACTACACACACACACACACACACACACACACACACACAGTGCACTCTAAACACTACACACACACACACACACACACACAGTGCACTCTAAACACTACACACACACACACACACACACACACCACTCTGATAGTTCTCTGTCGAGCACTGCTGCTGTCAATATACCGATATGTCCAATTATCCGTGGACCACAGAATAAAACTCTCCTCCAGCTCCCCCTGCATAGACCGGCTATCTACGTTCCCTCTGGGGCTGTTTGATTCCTTCATATGGGCTAGCTCTTTTAACAAACTAAAGCTACGGAGCTTAAATGGCAGGAAGATGGACATAAGCCTGCTGGTAATGGCTGCTCCTCTCGCCCGGCGCTGTGGGTCGTAAATCAAGCGCACCACCACACAGCGGTGTAGGAGCATTCCTAAAGGCTCTCTGGCACAAGTTTAATGTAAGCCCTATTTATTGTAGGGGGGGGGGGCAGGCTAGCAGACAGACAGACAGAGAGACAGACAGACAGACAGACAGACAGACAGTTTAATGTAAGCCCTACTACTACTACTACTGTGGGATGTGGAGGGGCACTGGGCAGACAGGCTAGCACACAGACGGACGGACGGAGGGACGGACGGACGGACGGACAGGCAGGCAGGCAGGCAGGCAGGCAGGCAGGCAGACAGGCAGGCAAACAGGCAGGCAGGCAGGCAGGGAGGTAGGCAGGCAGGCAGGCAGGCAGACAGGTCTATCCACAGGGGATGTTGTATTAATTGCAGCAAGGCTTCCATCTTGCAGGGAGTGAAGTAACAGGACAATAGGACTCTGTCCAGAAAGTGACAACCGTTTATTTAAACCAGCCGCATACGAAAGACAAAAAAAAAAAAAATCACTCAAGAAGACTGAAGGCACCATTCCAAGTCATCTGTCAGTCTGAATTTATGTCTGCATATATATATATATATCCATAATTCATGGGGTTGTGATTTTTCCTGGGGAGGGAGTAAGGGTGAGGAGGGAGGAGGGGGAGGGGGCAAGGGTGAGGAGGGAGGCAAGGGTAAGGGTGAGGAGGGAGGAGGGGGTAAGGGTGAGGAGGGAGGAGGGGGTAAGGGTGAGGGGGGAGGCGAAGGTAAGGGTGAGGAGGGAGGCGAGGGTAAGGGTGAGGGAGGGGGTAAGGGTGAGAGGGGAGGTAGGGGATGGGACTAGAGACTAGGCGAGATTAAGGGTGAGGAGGGGGAGGGGGTAAGGGTAAGGGTGAGGAGGAAGGCGAGGGTAAGGGTGAGGAGGGGAGGGGGTAAGGGTGAGGAGGGGGAGGGGTAAGGGGGAGTATGGAGGAGGGGGTAAGGGTGAGGGTGAGGGGGGCGAGTGTAAGGGTGAGGAGGGTAAGGGAGAGGAGGGGGAGGGGGTAAGGGTAAGGGTGAGGAGGGGGTAAGTGTGAGGGGGGAGGCGAGGGTGAGGAGGGGGGAGGGGTGAGGAGGGGGAGGGGAATTCGTTCGCTATCGGCGCGTTACGGCCTTGGACTGTTGAAAACAGGCGAGTGCGGCGGAGGAACCCATGTAATATTGATTGTTTACTTTGGTGAAAATTCACCCAGCGAGGCTGCGTGCGTGAAATGAAAATTGATGTTTTTAGCAGCGCTCACCTGAGAGAAAAATCAAAGGGAGTTCCGCTATCCTGGATGCATTGATTGACAGCAGGGGAGGCAACGACCACAGACTGAACATTCTCCGTTCCGATTCAGACTCGAGGCTCAATAACTGAGGAAAAAAGTAAAGTTCAAGAAGCATGCAAATCCCAACAACATGTTCTGTGCTGCACAGAAGGACAGGAAAAGAAGAATCTGCACACTAAATATTGTCTAAAGAAGAGCTGGACACTAAATATTGTCTAAAGAAGAGCTGGACACTAAAGAAGAGCTGGACGCTGGAGATGTCACCTAGAGGTTCTCCATTTTCATGGGAGCATTGCATCATCTATTTTTATGTTATTAAAGTGACTGTATGTAGTTTTTGGTTTTAGGAAACCCCTACTGTTTTCTTAGTGTAATTATTTTACCTAACCGTTGCAGAGATACAGAATGCTCGTGGTCACTGCATTGCGCTAGCACAATCAACGACTATACTCCAAGTCTGATATGCTCGTCCTGATTTTGTGACGCACTTCCTTGTGCCATAAAGGAATTTGTCAGTTTCGAGAGAGATTGTAACCGGTGGTAGACAAAATTAGTGTTAAATATTGAGACTTCAAGAGGACTGACTAATTCAGTTTCCTTACATTCTTATGTCTGGGCATAGTGAGTGAGTGTGAGTGTGTGAGTGTGTGTGTGTGTCACCCTCATTGATGTTTTCAGTTAACCTACTCAAGATGGAACCTGACTGCAGTGAAATCTTTCATTCAAACACGGGGAATTTGTGTTAGTGTGATACCCATACTGATATTTCATGCTGGTAAACAATGTCTGTGTGTTTCTGTGTGTGTGTGTGTGTGTGTGTGTGTGTGTGTGTGTGTGTGTACTGATAAATTGATAAATGAGGTAGGGACGAGAGGTGAACGAGTCTGACTGACAGAAGGTCAGAGGTCAACAGGAACCACTGCTGGGGTCAGCCGGCTCTGTCTGTCACACAGCTCTAACAAGAGGCAACAGCTAAGGTCAGGAGATGGTGTCTGTGTGTGTGTGTGTGTGTGTGTGTGTGTGTGTGTGTGTGTGTGAGAGAGAGAGAGATAGAGAGAGAGAGAGAGAGAGAGAGAGAGAGAGAGAGAGAGAAAGTCCTGTGAGACACATTATTACTGTCTGTCACAATGTGTGTGTGTGTGTGTGTGTGTGTGTGTGTGTGTGTGTGTGTGTGTGTGTGTGTGTGTGTGTGTGTGTGTATGTGCATCAGAGAGAGACAGTGTTTTGATGCTGCTGATGGGTTTCTTATGAGTGAGCACACACACACACACAGAGAGAGAGAGAGAGAGAGAGAGAGAGAGAGAGAGAGAGAGAGAGAGAGAGAGAGAGAGAGAGAGAGAGAGAGAGAGAGAGAGAGAGAGAGAGAGAGAGAGAGAGAGAGATAACATGCAGTCAGTGCAGCCACAGGGCTGATGTGACACAGATACACACTGTTCTGACACCACGTCCAGTCAGCCTGCTTACAGCCACGCCATCTTCACTGAGACCCCCCACAGTGATACAATAGAGAAATAGAACTCCACAATCATACAATAGAGAAATAGACCTCCACAATGATACAATGGAGAAATAGACCTCCACAATGATACAATGGAGAAATAGAACTCCACAATCATACAATAGAGAAATAGACCTCCACAATTATACAATAGAGAAATAGACCTCCACAATGATACAATGGTGTGTAGACCTCCACAGTTATAAAATGGAGAAATAGACCTCCACAATGATACAATGGTGTGTAGACCTCCACAGTTATACAATGGAGAAATAGACCTCCACAATGATACAATGGTGTGTAGACCTCCACAGTTATAAAATGGAGAAATAGACCTCCACAATGATACAATGGTGTGTAGACCTCCACAGTTATACAATGGAGAAATAGACCTCCACAGTTATACAATGGAGAAATAGACCTCTGGTGAGGTCAGAAATGATAGAGTTATGATATACATATGTCCCTAAAACTGTGTTGTATTGTAAACAAATACTGTTATGAAAATTCTATATATTAAACACGACGAGACCACAAGAAAAACGATAACAATGTGTGAAAGAGGACAAGCGGGAGAGAAAAACCCAGAATTAATAATAATAAAACTCATTAATAACTCATAACGAATCACATAGCATAATTAGTCTGTTCAACTCCACTCCCACAATACTTTCCTTCCCTCTCTCTCTCCCTCTCTCTCTCTCTCTCCATCTCTCTCTCCCTCTCTCTCCCTCTCTCCATCTCTCTCTCTCTCTCGCTCTCGTTCACCGCTCTTCACTTGATCGTCTGCACTGTACTGATAGTCTGTACTGTTGACATTTCAGAGCTGTTATTCTCTCTCCCCTGTCTCTCTGTCTGCGTGCTGGTGGAAACGATACACCATTTAATGAAAAGGATTATGCCTTGTTATTATTGTTGTTCTAACTTTAAATTAATTTGTCGAAGGAAAGTGCATTATTGCATGTAGGTAATTATTTCCATTTCTGCTCTCTGCCTCTCCCTCTCTCTGTCTCTCTTTCTCTGTGTGTGTCTCTCTCTCTCACTCTGTCTCTCTCTCTCTCTCTCTCTCTCTCTTTGTCTCTCTCCTAAATTTAATTCAACATGCTTTGCTGGCTTAAAATGTGATTTAGTAATTATTGCCAAGGCATCTGTCTCCCACTCTCCCTCTCTCATACTCTCACTCTCTCTCTCTCTCTCTCTCTCTCTCTCTCTCCCTCTCTCTCTCTCTGTAATCACAGAGAATTAGGACCCAGACAGATCTATCCTGGGGAAGGTACAATGGCAGTCTCGGTGTGTGATCAACAGAACAGCTGCCAGTGGCGCTCTGATTCTAATTGGCCTCTTCAAAAACACATTTCATTTTTTCCTCTCAAACTGTTCATGTTTTTCAGTTTCTTTCAGTTCACATCCACAAATAACAATTTTTATTATAACGACCAGCCACAAACAACGGCATGGTAATAATGATGTCGAAAATGAAAGCAGAGAGGGTGAGCGAGAGAGAGGTGGTAAAGAGAGAGAGAATGAAGGACCGCAGCCCAACGCACTGCACCGGCTAATTCATCAAGAGCCACGGATACGGTCGTCGTCAATCAACATCCCATAATGTCCTCTTTTTTCTTTTCCTTTTTTTATTTTTTTTTTTATTTTTTTTTTACAACCGGTCGGCCGCTAATTGAAGAAAGATAAACGTGACAGAGACGAAATACAATCGCTTACTCGTCGTTTTCTGATAAACCAAGGAGTAAGGACTCAGAGAGCGCTTTAGAGACTGTATTTATAAGTAGTAGGTTTAAGGACTAAGACAGAGTGTTATCAGTAGCAGTTAGCAGTATTTGTATTTATAAGTAGTAGGTTTAAGGACTAAGACAGAGTGTTATCAGTAGCAGTGAGCAGTATTTATAAGTAACAGTTTTAAGGAGTAAGAGAGAGCTTTAAGACACAGTATTTCTTAGTATTAAGGAGTAAGAGAGAGAGTTTGAGGCAAAGACACAGTATTTCTTAGTAGCAGTATTAATGAGGGAGAGTGTTAGAGATGCAGTATTTCTTAGTGGCAGTATTAAGGAGAAAGGAGTAAGAGAGAGCTTTAGAGACACAGCACTTCTTTCTAGCAGTTTTAATGAGCGAGAGAGTGTCAGAGATGCAGTATTTCTTATTAGCTGAATTAATGACTGGGAGCGTTAGAGGCAGAATTTCTTAGTAGTTGTATTAATGAGTAAGGAGTAAGAGAGAGTGTTAGAGACAATATTGCTTAGTGGCAGGAGTAAGTAGTAAAATAAAGTGTTAGAGATGCAGTATTACTTAGTGGCAGTTGTAAGAAGTAAGGACTAAGAGAGACACTGCATCTCAAATCACGTACTGCTACTTTTTTCTTTTAGTAGGTTTCTGTCCTAAAATCTTGCTAGAGAGTCTTAAGTTTCCACGTGCAAACCTATGCCTTTTGTTGATCATGTTGAACTATGATTTAAAGTATGAAACTGCAGTGTTGTAGAATGAGGTCCCCTGTCTAGATGAAGTGGCTCAGTGGGTCTTTGAGAGGTTTAGCTGGTCCTTCATTGACTCTCAGCCCCTTTAGAGGAGAGTGAACACTGATGCCTTTTTTTGACCAAAATTAAATATCCACCATTGAAAAATAACAAAGTGACAGCTGCTCATTCTACTCTAATTTGTACTTTTTCAGACAGAAAGCTACAGGTTTGTCATAATCAAACAACAAAAACTCTCTCCAACTTTTAGATAATCAAGAGAGAAACTTTAGCTAAATGGATTAATACTGTTTAAAAAATGAAAAAAGAAGAAAATCAAGACTAAAAATAGAGAGGACAGTGGAGATGTTGTTATCAACTTCAGACACAATAGTTCTGTCAGTCAACACTGTTGTTGCCGCCTTATCATTCCTAACACACAGAACACCACAACCCCCATCTTCCTGTTTGTGTCCAATCAAAGCCACGGCTGTTGTTGTTGTTTATTTCTAGTACTTCTATGTGTTGTGCTGTTTTTTAAAGGCCTTCTTAGAGAATGGCGCTTATCAGCAGAGGCTTTTTCAAACCTCTAGTCGACAACGCAGTACGGTAAAAAAAAAAAAAAGAGAACTGGTAAAGTCTGTTATTCCTGCAATACACACCTACAAACAGACACACACACAGAGGC
The DNA here is from genome assembly GCA_026901105.3 of Galaxias olidus. Taxonomy (NCBI): domain Eukaryota; kingdom Metazoa; phylum Chordata; class Actinopteri; order Galaxiiformes; family Galaxiidae; genus Galaxias; species Galaxias olidus. The sequence goes on along the minus strand of JAPMUY010000687.1, from coordinate 135,469 downwards.
ACACACACACACACACACACACACACACACACACACACACACACACACACACGTGTAAACCACTCACGCCCACATGAACACACACACACACACACACACACACACACACACACACACAAAGACTCCATCTTTATTAAAGTTTGTAAATCCTACTTTTTCTTCTTCTTTTGTTCCTAGTTAGTGTATCACACTTCATGTTTCTGCTGATTTGTCCCACTTCTTCATCTATTTCCTGTTCTAAACAGTACGCGGACGCACCCAGGTATCCGTGGAGACCGCATGTGCTAGCATCCTGTCCTCCAACTATCGATGTGATTGTTATGTGGAGACACGAAATACTTCAGCCCGGAGGAAAAAATATTTGAAAAAAAAAAAAGCCTGGCTTCCTGTGTTTTAAAAAATTCATGCCATCATGGGAAATTTGCAGGCAAGGTTTTCCCCCCTCGGCTGTTGAAGGAGGAGGATTTTTCCTCGCACACACCCCCCCGGAGCGATCTCCAAAGCTATGTTGGAAGTATCGCCTAACCAGGTGTCGTGCTTTCCTCCCTGCTCCATCTGGGAAATATCTACACCGCCAACTGAACATGGATTAGACCTCCGTGAATACTTACAAAAACTAAACTAGTTCTAAAAAAAAAAGTTTGCTGCAATTCTTGTGAACTATAGTGAATGTTAAATTCAAATCAGTCTCACAGGAGTTTTGTTTTGTTTTGATTCCGATGTGTTTCCTGCTTTGACTGTAATTTCTCATTAAGCTCAGTTCCATTGGCTAACTTACTCTTTGACAGTTTAGAACCCTCACAACGCCATGGCAACAGTCAACACAGAGTCTTATCCTCAACCTGGAGATCATCTCATTGGAGGAGAGAGTTCATTACAATACAACAACAGACACGACACACACCCATCCTGCCCACAGTTGAGCTCGTAACCACCTGAGCTTTGGGCAGAGCAACGTTAATACAGTTGGTCTCTGCATCAGCCGCCATCTTTGGTGAGGTCAATGCAACACTTGTTAATAAAGTCAGGTTTCTAAACTAAAATGTGTTTATTCAGTTAAGAGGGCGATTGTCCGCCATCTTTGATGAGGTCACCGCAACACTTGGTTAAAGTTGATATGCTAAAGTGTGATTATTCCGTTCAGGGGGCAATTGTTTGATATGGAACAAAGCATGATGTCTAGACACCCAAGCTGTGCTGAGTGAGTGAACAGCTTGTGTTGTTGTTTCTCTGTCTCCACCACAGCGATAGCCAGTTCTCACTGGCAGCAGGGCAGCAAACGCAGGGTCAGGGTTAGTTAACCTTACAGCTGCAGGCTTCCCACGGTCCTCAGTGTTTAGGCCTAGGCCTCTGACTGAGGGGAAAGTACCATGACCCTGTCTCCCCCTCTACCTCACCCTGTCTCCCACTCTACCTCACCCTGTCTCCCCCTCTACCTCACCCTGTCTCCCACTCTACCTCACCCTGTCTCCCCCTCTACCTCACCCTGTCTCCCCCCTCTACCTCACCCTGTCTCACACCTCCCCTCTCTACCTCACCCTGTCTCCCCCATCTACCTCACCCTGTCTCACACCTCCCCATCTACCTCACCCTGTCTCCCCCTCTACCTCACCCTGTCTCCCCCTCTACCTCACCCTGTCTTACACCTCCCTCTCTACCTCACCCTGTTACACACCTCAACCTCTACCTCACCCTGTCTCCCCCTCTACCTCACCCTGTCTCACACCTCAATCTCTACCTCACCCTGTCTCACACCTCAACCTCTACCTCACCCTGTCTCACACCTCAATCTCTACCTCACCCTGTCTCACACCTCCCCCTCTACCTCACCCTGTCTCCCCCTCTACCTCACCCTGTTACACACCTCCCCCTCTACCTCACCCTGTCTCCCCCTCTACCTCACCCTGTTACACACCTCCCCCTCTACCTCACCCTGTCTCCCCCTCTACCTCACCCTGTTACACACACCCCCTCTACCTCACCCTGTCTCCCCCTCTACCTCACCCTGTTACACACCTCCCCCTCTACCTCACCCTGTCTCCCCCTCTACCTCACCCTGTTACACACCTCCCCCTCTACCTCACCCTGTTACACACCTCCCCCTCTACCTCACCCTGTCTCCCTCTCTACCTCAGACTTGTCCACTCCTCCCCCTCTCCCGAAGACTGTTCCAGACCTCCCCCTCTACCTCACCCTGTCTCACACCTCCCCCTCTACCTCACCCTGTCTCCCCCTCTACCTCACCCTGTTACACACCTCCCCCTCTACCTCACCCTGTTACACACCTCCCCCTCTACCTCACCCTGTTACACACCTCAAACTCACCCTGTCTTACACCTCCCTCTCTACCTCACCCTGTCTCACCCCTCAACCTCTACCTCACCCTGTCTCCCCCTCTACCTCACCCTGTCTCCCCCTCTACCTCACCCTGTCTCACACCTCCCCCTCTACCTCACCCTGTCTCACCCCTCTACCTCACCCTGTCTCACACCTCATCCTCCATCCCTTCTCTCTCCTCGTCCTCCATCCCTCTCTCTCCACATCCTCCCCTCTCTCTCCCATCTCCTCTCTGTATTTGTAACGCTCCCCTCCTTTTCACTCTCTTTCCTCCCTGCCTCCCCCTCAACCTCCCCCTCTCTTCTACCACTCCCCACCTTCCCTCTTTCCTCACACCTCTCTCCTCCCTCCGCCTCCTCCCTTCCCTCCCCTCTACCTCCCCTCGTCTCTCCCTCATCAGCAGGGCTCCTCTCCTCCTCCTCTCCTCCTCCTTCTACTTAACCCTAATTAGCTGCTCCCAGGACAGGGGATTGGCCGGGCGCTAACGAGGGCAGCCTTAACGAGGGCAGGCTTAACGAGGTTTTTTCCTGATCCCGTCTGAGTAATGACTGTGATTAGTGAAGCGAAGGTAAGGGCTGCCTGCTGATTGGCTGTCTGCTGATTGGCTGTCTGCTGGTTGGCTGTCTCAACCC
>JAPMUY010000687.1:97500-120000 GCA_026901105.3 Galaxias olidus | reverse complement strand
ACATAATCATCAGCCAAGGTCAGAAACACTGTCAAAACCAGGTTGGTCAAAACACCCATAAGTCACTAAAGTAGTTATCAGTACAGGGCCAAGCAGGGCTATTCAGTAGTCTAGTTTATACTGCAGGGCCAAGCAGGGCTAGTCAGTAGTCTAGTTTATACTGCAGGGCCAAGCAGGGCTAGTCAATAGTCTAGTTTCCACTACAGGGCCAAGCAGGGCTAGTCAGTAGTCTAGTTAATACTGCAGGGCCAAGCAGGGCTAGTCAGTAGTCTAGTTTATACTGCAGGGCCAAGCAGGGCTAGTCAGTAGTCTAGTTTATACTGCAGGGCCAAGCAGGGCTAGTCAATAGTCTAGTTTATACTACAGGGCCAAGCAGGGCTAGACTGTGGCCTTGTTTCCACTGCAGGGCTAAGCAGGGCTAGTCAGCAGTCTAGTTATCAATACAGGGCCAAGCAGGGCTAGTCAGCAGTCTAGTTATCAATACAGGGCCAAGCAGGGCTAGTCATTAGTCTAGTTTATACTACAGGGCTAAGCAGGGCTAGTCAGTAGTCTAGGTTATACTACATGGCTAAGCAGGGCTAGTCAGTGCTTGTTCAGTGTTCTGTTTTTCACACAGAGCAGAGAGTACCTCACCTCGTTAATCATGAGCATTTGTTTCCTCTGTGTGTTTTATTACACAATCTTTCTAAACCCGCTCCCAGTGAACCAGCTGTAGCAGACCTGTTATGCGTCTGAAATATGGACAAGTATTCTCAAATAAACCACTGTAGTTTTTATGAATAGTTACTCCCAACCCAAGTGCTGACATTTTAAAATGACCCACACATCTATAATTTGTAAAACATTTTGGTGGGGTCGTGGAGGGGGGTGGGGGGTGGGGGGGTGTCACACTCCCATCTTGTTATGAGCAGAAAGAGGAAGAAGCCTAAGTTGTAGGCTGAGGAGGATGGGGGGGAGGTAAGCAGGGAGAGAGTGGAGTAAAGGGGGAGAGAGGAGGAGAGAGAGGGGTAAGGGGGGAGAGTGAGAGGGGAGAGAGGGGTAAGGTGGGAGAGTGAGAGGAGAGAGAGGGGTAAGGGGGGAGAGTGAGAGGAGAGAGAGGGGTAAGGGGGGAGAGAGGGGAGAGTGAGGGATAAGGGGGGGAAGGGGGTGTGGTAAAGGGGGAGTAAAGGGGGAGAGGGAGGAGTAAAGGGGGAGAGAGAGGGGAGAGTGAGGGCTAAGGGGGGGAGAGAGGGGAGAGTGAGGGGGTAAAGGAGGAGAAGGGAGAGAGGGGGGAGTAAAGGGGAGAGAGGGGTGAGGGTGAGGAGTGAGCGATCTCTCCATCCCTCCATCCTTCCATCCCTCCATCCCTCCATCCCTAACGGAAGTAGAGCGATAATTGCAATAGGTTGCTTGGCAACAGCACACACCTCAGGAGGGAGCTGAGTAAAAAAAAAATATTTTGTGCCGCAGAGCCGAAAGAGGCGGTTAGCTGGTGTAAACACACACACACACACACACACACTCACACACACACACACACTACCCCAAATACATAGAATCCCAACCACGTTCATAAAAGGAAGGATCTTTTTCATCAAACTTTCTTTGGATGTTTTTGAAATGTTTGCCGCTCTCATCATGGTCGTGTCAGACTAATAATAATAATAATAATACATTGAATTTATAAGGCGCCTTTCAAGGCACTCAAGGTCGCCGTACAGTAATATAAAAAACAGTTCTCATAAAAATAATAAAAATAAATAAATAAATAAAATAAAATAAGATCCAAAATAAGTAGTATACAATTAAAAAGGCATGGAGCCTGCAATCGAGCATTAAAAAGCATCACGTGGGACAGTAAGCCAGCCTAAACAAATGGGTAGCCTAGACTAGATGTCCCCTGTCTGGGATGGTGTTTGTCTGAGTCAGAGACCACCACGTCAGACTGCCTGCCTTAAAGGCCAGACTAGGACTGACTGGCTTGTGGGTCTGTCAGAGAGGAGTGGACTCCTCTCCTCATCCCAGGAGAGACCAGTGGCAGGGAGAGGGGGGGCACAGAGAGAGAGAGAGAGAGAGAGAGAGAGAGGGGGGGGGCACAGAGAGAGAGAAAGAGGGAGAGAGAGAGAGAGAGAGGGAGAGAGAGAGAGAGAGAGAGAGATGAGGGGGTGGGAAAAAGAGAGAGAGTTCCAGGGAATATTCTAGAGTGGCGCTTCCCAACCGGTGTGCTGTCAGACATCATCAGGTGTGCCGGGGAATTTTGGGAAAGTCACATTTGGGAAAGATAAACAAATGTTTTGTGTTGAGTTTGATTCAGTTTTACATCTGGGGTGTGCCGCAAAAATAAATATGTCTAAGCAAGTGTGCTGTGGGTTGGAAAAGGTTGGGAAACGCTGTCCTGGAGTATAAAAGTCTAGATAGATACTAGACATGATGACCATGGAGACAGGGACAGGCTACATTAAGCTGTCAGTACCAATTGTTCCTGTTTCCTGTCAGTTTACAAGACCCAACCTGCACCCTGAGTGGAACCAACAGCACTGCCCACTAGTGGTGAGAGATAGCATGGCAGCACAAACTACACATCGACCCTTCTAACGCATAAGGGCTTTGTTCTTTGTTCTAGATGGTGAGAGGTGAGAGGTGAGAGGTGAGAAAGACAGATTGGTCGCTTAAGTCTTCTCTTTCTCTTTCGTCATCTCTTTATTTCGATCTTTTTCGATCTCTCTCTCTCTATCTGTCTGTCTCTCTCTCTCTCCTCTCTCTCTCTCTCTCTCTCTCTCTCTCTATCTGTCTGTCTCTCTCTCTCTCCCCTCTCTGTTTCTCTCTCTCTCTCTCTATCTGTCTGTCTCTCTCTCCCCTCTCTGTTTCTCTCTCTCTCTCTCTCTCCCCTCTCTGTTTCTCTCTCTCTCTCTCTATCTGTCTGTCTCTCTCTCCCCTCTCTGTTTCTCTCTCTCTCTCTCTACCCCCCCCCCCTCTCTCTCTCTCTCTGGGTTGCCAGCTGTTTGTTAGTAAACTAAACAACATTTTGCAGCCAGTTTGCTGTTTGCCAATTCAAACACCTGGACATCACAGAATGTGTGTGTGTCTGTGTGTGTGTCTGTGTGTGTGTGTGTGTGTGTGTGTGTGTGTGTGTGTGTGTGTGTGTGTGTGTGTGTGTGTGTGTGTGTGTGTGTTCTCGGGGTCTTAGATCTTCAGTCCAGCTGTTACATCAGACCCCCGACAATTAACCAATGAGGGGGGTCCGTTTATGGAGACCTGCCTTCTAATTGGTTAATGACCAGGAAGGGAGCGGTGCCTTCCCTGCTCGGTCACAAAAAACTAATTCCTTTGAAGACCTCTAGACGTGGAGAGGGCTCAATAGTTTCTGTCTGCCCTCTGGCAGAATCATGACCTGCACATTGCATCAGACAGCCTGATGGCTGCAAAGCAACCTTCAAACCCAGACATCGCTATATTATGGTATTATCTAAATGGACTGACTCAACCCCTGACAATCGACCTCTGCAAATGCTTTCAGTGAGCAGAGCAAATGTAGTTGTGTTTATATTGAAGGAGATATGAATCTCTCAATCTAATGTCTGTCACCAGTCGTGAAATTCAAGAAGAAAAAAAGCTAAACTTGTATTGCCCAGTTTATAAGCGTTTATGAATTATTAAAAGATATGTACTAATCAAAAGATGAAATATTCAGAAAAATCTCTCGGGGCTTGAAATTCATCTTAAAGTAGTTGGTCACAGATACACACCCCTAGTCTTCTCTCTCCACTTCTCTATATTCTAGGCCACACACACACACACAAACAAAAACACAGCCCAACACACACACACACACACACACACACACACACACACACACAAACACGCACACGCACACGCACACGCACACTCAACTGACACACACACAGGGTCAACGCATACTAGCATCCACGTGAACACAAAGAACCTCACACCTACATACACTGCGTGCGCGCACACGCGCACACGCGCACACGCGCACACACTCACACACACACACACACACACACACACACACACACTAAACAACTCCGTACCTATAAAGCGGAACACCTTATTTCATACTTCACTGGGAATGGGAACGAATCACAACTCATACAACAGAGCAGCAAAAAGGAGAGTCACTTTAACACAGCAACAAGAACAAGTTGTCTTCAAACAACAAGGTAATCTAGCTAAACAAAAATAGCATGTTATAAGTACTCATTGAAATTAGCTGGTTTGTTATATTGTCAAGTCAAGAAAACAATTTATTTGTTGTTCACCTCTACTTAAATTTAAAACTGAAATAAAATCAAAATCTAACTGTTTTGGCCCTCGGCACCAAAAAAAAAAGAAGAAATCATTAAGATCATAAAAACATGGATTTTTTTTATATGAAAACAACAATAACATTGTTATTGCATTATTTATAAAGCCTCTTGGCATGTGTATCCTACATATGGACTGTTCACCAGGAGCTCAGGGAGCTCATAACACCAACGAGGAAAACAGCAGAACACCCAGAACACCACAGCAGAAGAAAAAAGACAGGAAAATAATTTAAAACCAAGAATAAAAAGCTCACAGAGCATAGTTGGAATTCCACTGAAAAAAAAAGAAAGGAAGATTAAGTTAGGACACCAAAGAAGAAAAGAACAGGAGAGGACTCGTTTAGAACACCACAGAAGAAGAAAAAGGGGAGTAGGGAAGAGTAATGGTTTCTCCCAGGTTCACTCAGTCACAGAGGATTAAAACCACAGCTTCACTGCCAAACACACACACACTCTATTTATCTCTTTCTCTCTCTCACACACACACACACACACACACACACACACACACACACACACACACACACACACACTATGTATCTCTTTCTCTCTCTCTCTCTCTCTCTCTCTCTCACACACACACACACACACACACACAGATTACTTCTCTCTCTCTCTCACACACACACACACACACACACACACACACACACACACACACACACACCCAGTCCCCTCGCCGGCTGCTGCTTGTCAGAGTAAATATGTGGGTGGTGACGGGGCAGCTTAATTTACCGTCTTCATCACCCCCTCCATCTGGTGAGGCCGCACAGAGCCCTGGTGTCCAAACCACCAGGGGGTGTGTGTGTGTGTGTTTGGACAGGCCCATGAACCAGGGTGAGTGTGTGTGTATTTGGACAGGCCTATGAACGAGGTTGAGTGTGTGTGTGTGTGTGTGCGTGTGTGTGTGTTTGAACACAGGCCTATGAACCAGGGTGAGTGTGTGTGTGTGTGGGGGGGGGGGCATGTGTTCCAAGCGATTGAAAGTTAGGGTAAGGGATTATAAAAGTAAATGTGAGTTTGTGTGGTCACCCGCACAACTTTGTGTGTGTGTGTGAGAGAGAGAGAGAGAGAGAGAGAGAGAGAGAGAGAGAGACAGAGAGAGAGAGAGAGAGTGTGTGTGTGTGTGTGTGAAACCCTGCTACCTTGCATTCACAACATCTTACACAAGGACGAAGACAGAAGGCATTGATTTGAGGGAAAGAAAACGGGATTGTCGGAGAGGGAGAGAGAGGGATGGAGAGAAGGATGATGTGAGGGAGATAGAGAGAGAGGAATCAAAGGCAGAAAGAACACGATGGATGGATGGATGGATGGATGGGGAGGGAGAGATATGGAGTCCAGGAGAGACAATTTAATGGAAAATAGAAACAGAAACTCCTTCAGAGAAGAAAGATAGATTAAGGAGAGGAGAGAAGAGGAGAGGGAGAGGGAGAAGGATGGGCGAAGAGAGGAGAGGAGAGAGGAGGGGAGGGGAGGGTAGGGGAGGGGAGAGGAGAGGAGGAGGGGAGGGGAGGGGAGGAGAGAGGAGGAGGGGAGGGGAGGGGAGGAGAGAGGAGGAGGGAGAGGCCAGGGACCAATCAGTAGACACCATTAGGAAGTGCTCGATATCTAGTGTTGCTTGGCAACAGATTGACCTGAAGTGAGTAGGTCACAGACACAGTTACTGAAAGGAGCCCTAAGGTTTAAGAGCAAAATGGTTTACTAAAACATATCATCTAGACCTCGCTAAATTAGAGCCTGAAAAGAGAAACCCAAGCGGCTGGTATGAGAGCAGAGGTTGGACTCCTCTTCATCATACCAGTGAAGGTCCACCTCTTAATATCTGTTCAACGTATCTTAAGCAGACAAAAAGTCAACCAATAGCAAAGGAGGAAGAACACAGCTAGACACTTCAGTCACCATTTTGTAAAGTGTCTTTGGTGATACTATTATCTTTGACTGTGGAGTGTGTGCCTGTGTGTGTGTGTGTACATCTCTCTGTGTATGTGTGTGTGTGTGTGTGTGTGTGTCTCTGTATATCTGTGTGTCCTTGTGTGTGTGTCTCTTTATATCTGTGTGTGTCTGTGTGTGTGTGTGTGTGTGTGTGTGTGTGTGTGTGTCTGTATATCTGTGTCCCTGTGTGTGTGTGTGTGTTTGTGTTTGTGTGTCTCTATATATCTGGGTGTCCCTGGGTGTGTATGTGTGTGTGTGTCTCTGTATATCTGTGTGTGTGTGTGTGTGTGTGTGTGTGTGTCTGTATATCTGTGTGTCTGACTGTGTGTGTGTGTGGTGTGTCTGTGGGTGTATTATGTGTGTGTCTGTGTGTGTCTGTATATCTGTGTCCCTGTGTGTGTGTTTGTGTGTCTCTGTATATCTGGGTGTCCCTGGGTGTGTATGTGTGTGTGTATGTGTGTGTGTGTGTGTCTGTATATCTGTGTCCCTGTGTGTGTGTTTGTGTGTCTCTGTATATCTGGGTGTCCCTGGGTGTGTATGTGTGTGTGTGTGTGTGTGTGTGTGTGTGTGTGTGTCTCTGTATATCTGTGTGTCCTTGTGTGTGTGTCTCTGTATATCTGTGTGTCCTTGTGTGTGTGTCTCTTTATATCTGTGTGTGTCTGTGTGTGTGTGTGTGTGTCTGTATATCTGTGTCCCTGTGTGTGTGTGTTAGTGTTTGTGTGTCTCTGTATATCTGGGTGTCCCTGGGTGTGTACGTGTGTGTGTGTGTGTGTGTGTGTGTGTGTGTGTGTGTGTGTGTGTGTGTCTCTGTATATCTGTGTGTCCTTGTGTGTGTGTCTATATCTGTGTGTGTCTGTGTGTGTCTGTATATCTGTGTCCCTGTGTGTGTGTTTGTGTGTCTCTGTATATCTGGGTGTCCCTGGGTGTGTACGTGTGTGTGTGTGCGTGTGTGTCTCTGTATATCTCTGTGTGTGTGTGTGTGTGTGTGTGTGTGTGTGTGTGTGTGTGTGTCTCTGTATATCTGTGTGTGCCTGTGTGTGTGTGTGTGTCTGTATGTCTTTGTGTGTGTGTCTCTGTATATCTGTGTGTCCCTGTGTGTATGTCTCTGTGTGTGTGTGTGTGTGTGTCTCTCTCTGTATATCTGTGTCCCTGTGTGTGTGTGTGTGTGTGTGTGTGTGTGTCTCTGTATATCTGTATCCCTGTGTGCGTGTCTGTGTGTGTGTGTGTGTGTGTGTGTGTGTGTGTCTCTCTTTGTCTGTGGTTGTGTGTCTCTCTCTGTCTGTGTGTGTGTTTGTGTCCCTTTGTGTATGTATGTATGTGTGTGTGTGTGTGTGTGTGTGTGTGTCTCTGTCTCTGTATATCTGTGTGTCCCTGTGTGTATGTCTGTGTGTGTGTGTGTGTGTGTGTGTCCCTGTGTGTTTGTCCCTGTGTGTATGTCTCTCTATGTGTGTTTGTGTGTGTGTGTGTGTGTGTGTGTGCGTGTGTGTGTGTGCGCAGTCTCCTCTTCACAGCTAATAACGCCCCTGCCATGTAATCAGGCTCTCCACAATCTTTTAATCTCTCCCGTCTCCATTCTGGAACATCTTCATTTGGAACCGGCAGATCAACACTAGGTCCAGATGCTCTTCTCTGTTCTCTAGACCTTGCGAGTGCATTGGAGAGAGAAAGAAAGTGGGATTTTGTGGGTGTGTATGTATGTGTGAGTGTGTGTGTGTGTGTGTGTGTGTGTGTGTGTGTGTGTGTGTGTGTTGTTAGAGAAAGAGAGACGATGTGTGTGTTGCTGTTAGAGAAAGAGAGTTTGTGTCTATGTGTTTGTGTGTGTGTGTGTGTGTGTGTGTGTGTGTATGTGTGTGTGTGTGTGTGTGTGTGTGTATGCTTCTGCAAAAAGAATGATTTTGTGTGTATGTCGTGTTAGCGAAATAGAGACTATGTGTGTATCGTTGTTGGAGAGAGAGATACTGTGTGTGTGTGTGTGTGTGTGTGTGTGTGTTGGGTGTTTTTTTACGGCCCCTCTCTGATGGTTCTGAGAAACAACGAGGAGAATAGCCTTCTTCGTCCTCCAACTTCTTCATCAGTTCAACGCGTTCACCTTTAAAAGGAGGCGGGTTTACTGACTGCACTTTGTAATGGCCGTCTGTGTGTTTGTGTGTGTGTGTGTGTGTGTCCCTCTCACGTCTCAATCACCCCTGTAACCGAGGACGTCTGCCTTTCAGCTCAACAAAACTACTGTTACCTGGAGACACACCTGCACTTTGACCCCGTGAACTACTTCCTGTTTCATAACAGCTCTCGTTCCTCCGCTCGTCGCAAAAGGTCAATAACGTAATTGGACCGCTTATGAACGTGAAAAGATGTTTTTGCCGCACAGCGCTATGTTAAATATCAGTGTTACCGCGACACGCTAACTTGAAACAATTTTTGATGCCAACCGTTGAAATGAAATCCTTTAATTTAACGCTCTGTAAAATGAGGATTTATCAGCGTTCCTCATCGCAGCCACAGAAGGTAATTTCCCCTGACACGCAGTTCTTTTATCTGGAGAGGCCTTTCTAAAAGGAGGGGAACTAGAGATGAGGATCATCATCAGGTATCATCTCACAGTCTGCCAGCTGGGAGGTCGATTGTTCCGTCATATAGGAACAAGGTGAAGAAGTGTGATTGAGATTAATAACAAGTGTTTAGTCGTTAAGACATGTACATTTCTGTGTTATGAATTACTGAACCAAACACGTCAAGCAGACAAAGGCACCTCAGTAACAGAAAATCCCAGTTGTACTGCCAAAACCGAAGAAGCTTTAATAACTGTGTTTCTTTTGTAATATTTCTAAATGAGGAAGGTCTAACACAACATCCAGGAGGTCTTTCACTAGGGTCGTAGTGTGTGCTGAGTAGTTCTGTATGAATTATCCACATAGACTTTGTATAGGTGAAGCCCACTGACCCCAGTAGTGGCCGTTGCTAATGTAATGACAATGATTACATTTGTTGCCCATGACAACCTCCTAGTTCCCAGCAGGGCGGCGTTTGATGACCAAGTTCAAACGTCAAGGGTTCTGCTCTGTTCTGTCCCTTCAAAGAACATGGTCCTATATTTCAACACTCACAGAGAACAAACGAGAGAGAGAGAGAAAGAGAGAGAGAGAGAGAGAGAGAGAGAGAGAGAAAGAGAGTGAGACAAAAGAGAGAGAGAGAGAGAAAGAGAAAGAGTAAAAGAGAGAGAGAGAGATAGAGAGAGAGACCGAGAGAGAGAGAGATGGAGGGGAAAGACAGAGAGAGAGAGAGAGGGAGAGAGAGAGAGAGAGAGAGAGGGGGGGGCACAGAGAGAGAGAGAGAGAGAGAGAGAGAGAGAGAGAGAGAGAGAGAGAGAGAGAGAGAGAGAGAGAGAGAGAGAGAGAGGGGGGGGGGCACAGAGAGAGAGAGAGAGAGAGGGAGAGAGAGAGGGAGAGAGAGAGAGAGAGAGAGAGAGAGAGAGAGAGAGAGAGATGAGGGTGTGGGAAAAAGAGAGAGAGTTCCAGTGTTTTGACAGAAGGCCTTGTCGCTGGTGGCAGTCATCAGGCAGACTTCACGGGAAGAGAATCCAATGGGAAAGGTTGATTTCACCACATTAGCGCCGGGCGGGGAGTGGACTCTACTCTGCTGCCTCAGCGAAACGCGAGGGGACCAAAACGCCCTTCCTGGTTTGGCTCCGAAACGAAGGAAGGACAGGAGCACTTTTTGAAAAACCGTTGACTCCAGCGAAACGCACAGTGAGTGTATAATGATGAGAGTCAGAGGGCAAGGCACATGTCAAAATGTTGAAATATTAAGTACAGGCCTTTTTTTTTTGTATTGGCAGTTCAAAGTTTTAATTTGCCCCTATTCCTTTTCAGTGTGATATCACTACAGTTGTTATGGTCAAATTGTATGTGTGTGCGTGTGTGTGTGTGTTAGAGAGAGAGAGAGAGAGAAATAAACACAAATGCGAAAGAGAGACAGAGAGGGGGAAACTTAACGAGAGAGAGAGAGAGAGAGAGAGAGAGAGAGAGAGAGAGAGAGAGAGAGAGAGATAGAGCGAGAGAGAGAGAAAAGGAAGGAGAGGAATGGCAAGGGAGAGTAGAGAGAGAGAGAATGACAAGAGAGAGTAAAGAGAGGGAGAGAGAAAAAGAGAGAGAGAATGACAAGAGAGAGTAAAGAGAAGGAGAGAAGGGACAGGTGGAGGTCTGAGTGTTTGGTACTAGAGAAGGAGAGAAGGGACAGGTGGAGGAGCAGATAGCAGAGCTAATCAACCGAAGCTCAGAGGCGTCGCCGTGGAGACAGGTCTGGGTGGATGGGGAGGATGGAGAAACACCACGCTGCCTCATCGTCATGGAGACAAAGAGCTACTTATTTCTCTCTCTCTCTCTCTCTCTCTCTCTCTCTCTCTCGTTTTTCCTCCCTATGTTCCCCCCCCCCCACTGCTCTACTCTCTACAGTCTATTGTCCCACATCCCTCCGTCCCCCCCCTCCCTCCCTCCCTACATCCCCCTCATCCCTCTCTCCCGCCCTCCCTCCCTCCCTACATCCCCCTCATCCCTCTCTTCCTAAAAACTACATCCCTCTCTCTCTACAACTACATCCCTCTCTCCCGCCCTCCCTCCCTCCCCCTTCCCAGTTCCATCCCTCTCTTCCTTCAAACTCCATCCCTCTCTCCTTACATACTGCCATACACTAACACTGCTCCACTTTGGTTGATGAAGTAGAGAGTCCAGTGACGTCATCAGGGAGGATTCAGTTCAGTCATAAAAACGTTTCATTACTCATGAACCTGTTCGCCCAATCAGACTCAATGATCCCAGGCTGAGTCAATCAGCTGTGTCTATTACCGAGCATCAAGTCTGGTTTCCACTGTAGGGCCCAGGAGAGCTAGGCTGTGTCTGTTACCGAGCATCAAGTCTGGTTTTCACTATGGGGCCAAGGAGAGCTAGGCTGTATCTATTACCGAGCATCAAGTCTGATTTCCAATGTAGGGCCCAGGAGTGCTAGGCTGTGTCTATTACCGAGCATCAAGTCTGGTTTCCACTGTAGGGCCAAGGAGAGCTAGGCTGTGTCTATTACCGAGCATCAAGTCTGATTTTCACTATAGGGCCAAGGAGAGCTAGGCTGTGTCTATTACCGAGCATCAAGTCTGGTTTTCACTATAGGGCCAAGGAGAGCTAGGCTGTGTCTATTACCGAGCATCAAGTCTGGTTTCCACTGTAGGGCCAAGCAGAGCTAGACAGGGCTGTCTCTTATTGCCCCTCTAGACAAATGACTATTTATCAAATTGTTATGAATCCTCCTGATATCGTTGCCTTCACGTCTCATTGGCTTGAAAGAGGGATGGCGTTTAACGCTGCTACCCACTCACTCTCCTCCACTCCTCACTTGTAAATCTCTTCTTTCCTCTCATCCCCTCTTTTGTCTTCTCCTCTCTTCTCCTCCGTTCTCGTCTCTCCTCCTCTCCTCTCCTCTCCTCTCCAATGTGTTTCAGATAACTAGCCGGTCCTCACAGACGCTGCGCCGACTCGACACTGCTGGATTCCATCTCGATGCGGCTCTCACCCACACACACCCACACCCACACACACACACTCACACACACACGGAGTCTGCCATGGTCCCAGTGCAGTGTTACCAGACTGTGGAGAGGAGAGAGGAGGTGTAATCACTACCCTGTAATCACCCTCCATTACGCTAGGATACGCCACAGGAACAAGAACTACCCACGGAGGAGGAGAGGAGAGGGGAGAGGAGAGGAGAGGAGAGGAGAGGAGGAGAGGAGAGGATGGAGAGGGTAGGAGAGGAGAGGAGAGGAGAGGAGAGGAGAGGAGAGGAGAGGAGAGGAGAGGGGAGGGGAGGGGAGGGGAGGGGAGGGGAGAGGAGAGGAGAGGAGAGGAGAGGGAGGGGAGGGGAGGGGAGGGGAGAGGAGAGGATGGGAGGGGAGAGGAGAGGAGAGGAGGAGAGAGGAGATTTAATCATGGTTCTAGTCATCTCTCCCCTCAGACAACAGACTGATACTTACGTATAAAAAGTCCGGTAACACCGTATAATAACTTGCAGTAATAAGCAGTTATTAGACCATCAATAAAATATAAAATGTGATCTCATTATTAGTAAATGTGTGATAATGATTTATTTTTTATGTTATTTATTAAAGATGAGTAACTGTGTTTAGGCATTAGTAAAGTCTGAATTGGAAGCTGATGATTATTATCTGACAAATAATCAATGCAGAGTAACAGGACAAAACCTGCAGAAAGCAAACTGAACCAACCAAGAATGTACACTTCATGTCAATGCAAAATTCTCAATACAAAAAACGTAACAAAATAACAGATAGTCTTAGAAATGATTGATAGATAATTATCACACATTTACTAATAATAAACTTCTAGTTTATTGATGAATTAATAATTATGTATTACTACAAGTGATTCTAAAGTGTAACCCAAAGTCCCTGTGTTGTCATTGGGGGTTTGGAGCACACAGCACACCAGGATGTAAAAAGGCCTTCCTCCTGCAGTGCTAGTGCCCACAACTGTTCAAAACCACAATTCATATCAAAAAGGAAAAGTTTGTAATGTAAAACGTTAGACAGGGAATGTACAGAAGGCCACTACACGACCACTTATACTTGACCTCTAATTGACTAGGTCACTATTTTAGCCTGCTCTGCCTTCATCCTGTTCCATGCGATTCTTATGAAACATACGTCGTACATCTCACCACCGCTTCGTCTTCTTCTTCATGGCAGAGACACACAACCTCGTCACCTTCCTCTTCATGGCAGAGACGCCTAACCTCTTCGTCGCCCTCTTCATGGCAGAGCTACACAACCTCTTCGCCTTCCTCTTCATGGCAGAGACACATAACCTCTTCGTCTTCCTCTTCATGGCAGAGACACATAACCTCGTCACCTTCCTCTTCATGGCAGAGACACATAACCTCTTCGTCTTCCTTTTCACAGCAGAGAGACATAACATCTTCGTCTTCCTTTGTGGTGAACGGCTTAGACGCATGGCTGTCTGAAAGGCTATGGGAGCCATATTAGTGTAATGTCGTCCTGCAAAGCAGAGCCATATTAGTGTAATGTCGTCCTGCAAAGCAGAGCCATATTAGTGTAATGTCGTCCTGCAAAGCAGAGCCATAGCCTACAGCCTCTAGGAGCCGAGCGAGGCATTTTAGAGACATGATGGGAAACGTAGTTGTTTTGTGACAGAGAACATTAGCAGGGACACAATGAAAGCCTATGTCCCTATAGGTTACATCATGTTCTCAGAACGAGACTGAGACTCCGCCAGAGCTGATCATTACTGCATTTACATACACACACACACACACACTTCATAAAGATATATTGAAACAGGCATAGGCACAAACACACACACACCTCATAAAGATATATGGACACAGACATAGGCACTCTCTCTCTCTCTCTCTCTCTCTCTCTCTCTCTCTCTCTCTCTCTCTCTCTCTCTCTCTCTCTCTCTCTCTCTCTCTCTCTCTCTCTCTCTCTCTCTCTCTCTCTCTCTCTCTCTCTCTCTCTCTCTCTCTCTCTCTCTCTCTCTCTCTCTCTCTCTCTCTCTCTCTCTCTCTCTCTCTCTCTCTCTCTCTCACACACACTTCATAAAGATATATTCACATAGGCGTAGGCAGATACAATGCAGACACAGGTTGAAGCGCACACACACACACACACACACTAACAATGTTCATAATTCTCTGCTAGCTGTACAGTAGCCTCGCTCTAAAGAATCCTAACAATGGCCCATCTAGGATTCTCCAGAATAATAACCCTGATGGTTATGGTAATGTCAGAGCGGTCTGCCCAGAGGAGACGATTATTCAGCAACGTGGGCATTGTTGTTATTGTGATAATGGCTGGTCGTGTTGTCATGGCGAGAAACAGAGGAATATCGTAGAACGACGTTCTTCATCACAGTGAAGCGGCCTCTACCTCGCCCTGCAGACAAACCCACTGCAGCTTCCTCCCCTCCCTCCAGCTCTATCGCTCCTCTCCTCCCTCCCGTCCCCTTCCTCCCTCTGTCTTTTATCTCTCTCTCTCTCTCTCTCTCTTTCTCTACCTCGCCTTTCATCAGTCCTTCTTTCTCTTCCTCCCTCGCTCCCTCGCTCCCTCTCCTCTGCAGGTGAGACAGTGGAGATGGAGCCATTTTGGAGGAGTCGTAAAAAGAAGCAAATGAGGATCATGATCAACATTAACTAGCAGATCAGAAGTGGTGGTGTGGGGGGGGGGGGGGGGGAAAGAAGGGAGGAGAGGAGAGGAGAGAAGGAGGGAGGGAGAGAGGATGGGGGAATAGCTGAAATGCAGAAACACACATTCAGTGCAGCGTGCATAACCACTGTAGCGCACAAGTACTGCAACACACACATTCAGGAGGAGAGGTAGACTGTAGTCCCTGAGCAGACAGAATAACAGAGGAGGAAGAGGAGGAGGAGAGGAGGTAGACTGTAGTCCCTGAGCAGACAGAATAACAGAGGAGGAAGAGGAGGAGGAGAGGAGGAGAGGAGGAGAGGAGGAGAGGTAGACTGTAGTCCCTGAGCAGACAGAATAACAGAGGAGGAAGAGGAGGAGGAGAGGAGGTAGACTGTAGTCCCTGAGCAGACAGAATAACAGAGGAGGAAGAGGAGGAGAGGTAGACTGTAGTCCCTGAGCAGACAGAATAACAGAGGAGGAAGAGGAGGAAGAGGAGGAGAGGTAGACTGTAGTCCCTGAGCAGACAGAGTAACAGAGGAGGAAGAGGAGGAGGAGAGGTAGACTGTAGTCCCTGAGCAGACAGAATAACAGAGGAGGAAGAGGAGGAGAGGAGGAGAGGTAGACTGTAGTCCCTGAGCAGACAGAGTAACAGAGGAGGAAGAGGAGGAGGAGAGGTAGACTGTAGTCCCTGAGCAGACAGAATAACAGAGGAGGAGAGGAGGAAGAGGAGGAGGAGGATGAAGAGGAGAGGAAAGGTAGAATCTAGGAGGGGGGGGGGGGCAATAGGGACATCCCACTTCTTTAGGAAGCAGTAGTGCCCCGAGCCGCCCCCTCCAGGGCCAGGTCGAGCTAGGTCACACACACACACACACACAGAGTACCTGGCAGCCTGCTCTGCTGTAGTAGTGAATTTACGGCACCTCTGCTCCCCTCATCCACAGCGTGTCAAACCTATAGCCTGGGAGACAGTGTGGAGACACAGTGGAAGAGATAGACAGAGTCAGGGCCTACGTGAAACTGTTCAGAGTGTGTGTGTGTGTGTGTGTCTAGGAATAGCGTTAGCTGGCCTGAGGCTGTTAAGAGTGTGTGTGTGCAGGAATAGTATTAGCTGGCCTGAGGCTGTAAAGCGTGTGTGTGTATACAGTGTACGTGTGTGTGTGTGTGTAGCATGAGCTGACCAGAGCTCTCACCTCTTAGCATTCTCTCCTCCCTCAGTCTCCTCTTGTCCAGTCAGCTAGAGCAGACAGAGCTTCTGGCTCGGATGGAATGGTGTGTGTGTGTTCTGGCTCTGAGAGAGACAACTGACTGGGTCAAGACTGTGTGTGTGTGTGTGTGTGTGTGTGTGTGTGTGTGTGTGTGTGTGTTCTGGCTCTAAGACAAATAGATGACTGGGTAGAGCAGTCAGGTAGAGACACTGTGTGTGTGTGTGTGTGTGTGTGTGTGTGTGTGTGTGTGTGTGTGTAAAGGGAAATAAGAGAGGGACTTCAGCAAAGATGGAGGAGCACAGCCTAACAGTGGATATGCTCCAGACAAGTGTCTGTGCCTGACATGTAGTTAGATTGAAGAAGTAGAAAAAATAAAGTGTTTTTTGTGCCAAGTGAGCATGTGTGTGAGAGTGTCAGTCAGGAAACAAAGTGACAAGGATTCAGAGAGCCGAGTGTGTGTGTGTGTGTCACTCACTCTCTCTCACACACACACACACACACACACGGAGAGATACCACAACCAGGACAACCTGCCGTCACCAATCACTCACTCACACACACACACACACACACACACACAGATACCACAACCAGGACAACCTGCCGTCACCAATCACACTCACTCACACAAACACACTTCCATTGCTCTATATCTCTCACACAGACCTAGACACACACACACACACACACACACACACACACACACACACACACACAGAGAGAGAGAGAGAGAGAGAGAGAGAGAGAGAGAGAGAGAGAGAGAGAGAGAGAGAGAATGACAAATTAAAGACCTAACAGGTATACAGGCTTGTTGTTGTTTTTATTGAAGGAGCCCCCAGCCAATCAGAAGCATTAGGAATACATCTCAGCCAATAGGGGACAAAGAAAAAAGCTCTGTATCCATTATATTAAAGTGCATTTGTCATATTGACATAATAATCTTTCTTTGTAAGCTCAAAAGTCAGAGGAAATTAGAGACATGTGACATGACATATGATACAGTTAACTCTAAAGCACACACACGCACACACGCACACACACGCACAAACGCACAAACGCACACACGCACACACACACACACTCATTCATACATAAATAGCCAGCAGTTTGTGTTCAACAGTAATATATATATATATATATAAAAAACAGTGGTTATAGCACAAATTTAATACAAGCATAAACGTGACTCAGATGTCAGGTGTCGGGTCATAAATGGAACAAACTTGAGAACATATATATTTAAAAACAAGAGAAGGTGGTTTAGAACAATCACTGTTCTCCTGTGGAGAACTCACTTACAGAACCGAAACGACCTGACATTTCTGTTCCTACTTTATTTTATCATTCTGTCACTCAGTAGTTCCAAAAAATGAAAACGTTTAAAAAATTAAAATAAACAGGAAGTGTCCGTTCCTCATTTCCTGTTGCTAGTTCAAGAGCAACCCCAACAGAAGTAAATACAGTACGGTGATTGGGTGTACCTGTTGCCATGGTGATTATGTATAGGAGGTTACACGCTCCGTTTGTAAAGTGAGGACGTTGGCCTTGTTTCAATTGGCCTTGCAAACATCGTTTTTGTTTTCATGTTAGATTTGATCCAAACACTACACATCCGGTCATTTCAATGAAATCAAATAAAAGAGGGGTTTTGGACTCGGGACAGATTAACACACAGTAGGCAAAGGGTTTGTGAGGTCGTGCAAAAGCAAAGATTCTCAAACACAACGCTTGGAATATGTTTGATAACATGTTTGATAACAGTTAAGTGAGAGTACACAAGTTTAATTTAGAACTTGAGATTTCAAGTTTGAGAAGGTTTTTTTTTAAACAAATGTTTGACGGTGTCAGGAGGCATTATCAGGTGGAAATCCATTTTGTTTCTAAACGGCTCCATTTTGAACAGGGGTCGCTACATAACCCAGCCAAAGAGATGGGAAACATGTTAAAAGTCCCAGACCAGAACACTGAACAAACAGAGATTTGTAGGTTATATTAATAATATACACTTATATAATAATAATTTATAATTTTATAAACACACATAAAAACATCAGTAAAATAAAAGACAAAAACTCCTGCAACACACAGGGATAGTGAAATGTTGTCTAAAAAATAAAAACAAATAACATCAAAAAGGCTTACGCACGTTAAGACGTGACCAGCTACAGCAGCCATTCAAGTTCAGACAGGTCTCTGTTGCCGTGACAACTCCAAAAGACGTTTCGTTTTCCAAGGCTAATGTGACTCCCTGATCACGTTTCTCGAAGTCTGACCGGGTCATCAAAACAAGACTTTTCATATATTGCATCTCAAAAAGGGGCAACGGACAATTTCACTTGCAGTTACCCTACTCAACCAGTAGAGGCCTCAGGGAGAAACGATTTAAAGCAATGGCGATCACTTGGGAACAGGAGAAGAAGAAAGGGTGAATGAACTCCCTCCAAGTGTGACGTAACAAACTAGCTACAGACCTACTAACCGTGCTACTGTTCTCCTTTGCTTAGTGTTGAAGATAGAACATGTCTGTCAAAACTACAAGGGCTTCAAAGTGACTGTGTGACTCATCTGTCCGTCTGTTGCTAGGTGATATAAATGAAAGTTATCAGTTCCCTCCCGCACGCTCAGGAGTGAAGCTGACTGACACCACTTTAGAAACAAAATAAGAGGCATAATTTAGATTAAACCGTCACACAATTAAGGTTGTCTTCATCTTTCAAAATTAGGATGTACTGTTTTGTGATATTGAAGAGTAGGAATAACAGGGGGTGGGGTGGGGGGGGCGTTTTGATAAAACGGCATTCTAACCACCAAAACAAAGGCTGCACAGCCTCTCATAGGACACTGTAACATTTTGCTACTGTAAACAAAGAAACAAAACCAAAAAGATTCCAAAGTGTTTTGTTAAGACTTGGGTGATAATAATGTCAATGTCACAGTGTGTGTGCGTGTGTGCGTGTGTGTGTGTGTGTGCGTGTGTGTGTGTGTGTCACAGAGAAACAAAGATACTACCAGAAGAGCCGCTGATGATAAAAACAACATCATCAACAACAAAGTCATAACTACACAAATAAACAGAACTGCTAACGCAAAACCTGCTGTTCCAGTGCAGCTAGATCAATGACACTCTCCCTCTCCCCTCCCCACTTCTCTCTCTCCTCCTCCATTTCTCCCTCTCCAGAGATTCCCAACGTTAAAGGAGGCTGGGAAATGATGGTGTGAAGGAGAGAAAAGGATAAATCTACCGGAGGTTTGAGTTCTGCTGTAATTAACTTACACTCTGAACTCAATGCTTTACAGATTCACTGGGAGATGATTCAAAGTCACTGAATCCCTTTTGATCGTCAGTAGTTTGTGGAAAGACTCAATGTGAACAGACTCTTTATCCTTCAATCAAACAATGGCTCTTCATGAGGTTTTGGGTAAGACCTTGTTCTACTCCAGATATTCCCTCTGCCAACGTCAGCTAAATCTTTTAAGACTTAGGATGCTCGATATCAGAAGAGAAATTGATTAAACGCCCCTTTCAGTCTGCCTCTTGCAAAAAAAAAAAAAAAGCTCCAAATAAATCTGTTTATGAATGTTTGCTCATAACTAAAGCAAAAGCTGGGCAGACGTTTGATCTAAAATAATATTTAGTCGTTAGTTTTTCATCTCGTTAAGAAATGGCAGTTGGGTTGAATTGAGGTGATTCAACTAAATGTGTGTGGACAGAGTTCTAGAGGAAAAGACACATTGTCAGCGCCGCACACACACACACACACACACACACACACACACACACACACACACACACACACACACACACACATTGTCACACACACACACACACACACACACAGTCTGTAAGAGCAGCAAGGCCATTGCACAAAGTTATTAATATTATTCCATGTTTACGATCTACTAACAGTGTGTGTGTGTGTGTGTGTGTGTGTGTGTATAGAGCTGTGCTCAGTGCCTAAGAGAATTAGCCTATTCCAAGTCTGTGATTTTAAACCTGTGTGTGTGTGTGTGTGTGTGTGTGTGTGTGTGTGTGTGTGTGTGTGTGTACAGATGTGTGTGTGCAAGTGTGTTTGTGTACAGGTGTGTTTGTGTGTGTGCGTACAGGTGTGTGTGTGTGTGTGTGTTTATGTGTGGACAGATGTGTGTGTAGGGCTTTTCTCAGCGGCAGCAGAGAATTGGGAATATAAAAGGTCAGTTATGACATCACAAATTAGATTAGACCATTTTCTCGGTAGAGACGGGGGACTTAATAAGACTATTGCTGTGTGTGTGTGTGTGTGTGTGTGTGTGTGTGTGTGTGTGTGTGTGTGTGTGTGTGTGTGTGCGTGTGTCTGTGAGTGTGTGTGAAACGAAAAGAGAGTGTAGTGTACGCGTAAGGCTTAAAAGTTGAACCACTGAAGAAGTCTTCACACACACACACACACACACACCACCGAAAAAAGAAAGTCGGTAACGTAGTCATGGCGACGGCATGACAACGCCCCTGGGAGTCCAGAGCTGATCTCCTGGAAGCCATCATCAGTCTGCGTGATGGGGTGAGGGCTAGTGGAGGACACACACACACACACACACACACACACACACACACACACACACACACACACACACACACACACACACACACACACACACACAGACAGACAGCCAGCAGGGAGGGAAACCAAACAAGGTCCATTGTGAAAGAGGGCCAATTACACTGGATGACCTCTCCTCCTCTCGTCCTCTCCTCCTCTCCTCCTCCACCACTTTCTCCCATCCCTGTTTCAAGTCAAAGAGAGTGCTGGGTTCTCAGACCACCACTCAGAGAGGGAGAGGGAGGGGGAGAGAGAGAGAGAGAGAGAGAGAGAGAGAGAGAGAGAGAGAGAGAGAGAGAGAGAGAGAGAGAGAGGATAGAGAAAGGAAGGGAGAGAGAGAGAATGGGAGGGAGGGAGAGAGAGAAACAGAGAGGATAGAGAGAGGGAGGGAGAGAGATAGAGAGGGAGGGAGAGAGAGAGATAGAGGGAGGGAGAGAAAGAGAGCGGGAGGGAGGGAGAGAAGGATAGAGAGAAGGATAGAGAGAGAAGGATAGAGAGAGAGGGAGAGAGAGAGAGAGAGAGAGAGAGACTGAGACAGAGACAGAAAGAGGAATAAGATGGCGTCCCACATGCTGATGGGCCAGTCAGTGAACCCCTGGCTGAGACCTAATCCTTCTGGTTCAAAGTGGAGACACACGCTTTGTTAACTCACTGCTTTGCCTCTTAGACACTGCCTTTCCCCAGAAACTGGAGCCCATCTCACTCTAAAAGTGCATTCATGATGTTTTCACATGCGTACGTCTGACATTTATGGAGTGGGGCAGTTTGACTGACACTGACAGACAGGTGTCACACACAACACATTTGAATCACCACACTTCATTTTCAAAACTCAAAATACACCAGAGAAACCACATGATATGTCTGTTATAATGCAAAGACAAAAAAAAGATGACTTGAACATTGCGACACCACACCTCACTCAGCCAATCAGAGCAGAGGAGGAGAGAGAGAGAGAGAGAGAGAGAGAGACCGGCAGTTACACTGTCCACACAGGAGAGAGAGAGAGAGAGACCGGCGGTTACACTGTCCACACAGGAGAGAGAGAGAGAGAGACCGGCGGTTACACTGTCCACACAGGAGAGAGAGAGAGAGAGAGCGGCGGTTACACTGTCCAGAGGGGAGGAGGACAGGAGAGAGGGAGGAGAGGAGGTGTCTGACATGGAGGCCAGGGTTCTCTTTCTTCGGACAGAGAATCAGCAGAGACCAAAGAGGAGGACCAGGGAGGGAGAGAGGAGGACAGGAGGACAGGAGGAGACGGTTCAGTGGGTGGGTTCCGCTGAGCACAGGGAGAACCTTCAGTCCCTCCATCCCTCCATCCCTCCATCCCTCCATCTCACGCCTGGGTTTGTGTGTCTCTCTCTGTGCAGCCACAGTGTGTGGTTGTCCTTGCCAGAGGGTATGTGAGCTCTGTGATGTCTGAGAGAGGAGAAAGGTGTCCTGGTCTGGTGGGAGGGAGGGAGGAACGGAGGGAGGGAGGGAGGGATGGGGTGAAGGGACAATCAGTCAGTCAGTCAGTCAGTGAGCCAGTCGGTCAGTCAGTCAGTCAGTGAGCGAGTAGCTCTTGGGCCTGCGGAGTCTAGACAGAGGCTGAGGTGTGGAGGAGGGAGCGGGTAGAGCTCTGACACGAGCCCCAGGACCAGCACTGTTCTCTGGGTGCCTGGCCGCCGAGGGCTGCCTGAGCGCTCTGGTTCTCGGCGGGTTGCTGGAGGTCAGAGTGGAGAGGCTGGCCCTGCTGGCAGCGAGGCCCAGGAGGAGTGAGGGCGTGTGGGGCACGGCGGGGTTGGGGCAGGGGGTCCCTCTGGAGCAAGGTGGGAGGAGGAGCCTGGGCTGGGAGGAGTGGGGAGACAGGGGGACTACTGCTCCTCTTCCTCCTCTCTTTACACTGTTTTCATTGTGTTCTCCTTCCTCCTCTCTTTTGTCACCTCCTCCTCCTCTCTCCACATTGTTTTCATTATGTCCTCCTTCCTCCTCTCTCTCGCTTGCGTTCTCTCCTCTTCGTGCTCCTGTCTCCTCCCCCATCTGCTTCCTCCTGGCTTCAGAGCGACAGGAGGAGGAGGTGGGGCAGCTGTCTCTGGGTGGGTCGCTGGGTCTAGCAGGGTGGGAGTTCACTAAGGCTGCTGCTTTGGCTGTGGTATGTAGCTCTTGGTGTAGGCTTGGTTCTGGTGCTGCAGCTGGGGTAGGACTTGGTTCTGTTGCAGGGTCTGAGGTTGGGGTGTGGGGGTCTGAGGCTGGGGTGTGAGGCTTCGAGGCTGGGCTGAGGGGGT
>JAPMUY010000687.1:82500-85000 GCA_026901105.3 Galaxias olidus | reverse complement strand
TTGCCTCATCATTAGACCTTATTCATTATTTTGTATTTATTTATTTACACTTTCACTGTAAGGTTTACCAAGTCAATGTATTGGCTTTAAATACAATTCTTTATGAAATAGGCCAAAAAGTCTTGTAAAATAACAAAACATGTGAATCACTTGACACAAATCATGTGAATCCACTCCACTTTCATTCTGTTGGAGTGGCTAACTCTCTGAAAATCCATACCAGGTTTTGCTCATTACCTTACAGTTCCTGAAACTTGCCTCTTGTTAAGGCAACCGGCAGACAAACACCTTGAGTCTGACCCGACAAGATAGCAAAAGTACTCTATCATCATGCTAACATTGTTATAAAGCGGAGGCTATTGGTCATAAATGTACACACACACACCAAATCGCAACTTATTAATCAAAACTATTTTATTCAAATCAAAATATTATATAATATAATGTATACTTATACTTATAATATAATATAAGTAGCTGGCTTGACTTAAATGAGTTTAGGCCTACAGCGGCACCACATCGGCGTAATGCTACATTTACAGTTACAAATCCAGCAGAAATACTCCAAGTGCAACGCTGGTTAGAAAATATTGTTTTCCATGAAGACACCAGTCAGAGTTTTGTGAGGACCTGGAGGCAGCAGGAAAAACCCGGACTGGACCGTGTTCCAACGGGACTCCACAGTTTGCTCTTCTTCGTTGACGTCGAAGCACGTGAAGCAAATCCGACATATTTTCATAATCGATTAGAATTGACGAGACGACCAATCACCCCAGACATAAGCACACACACACACACACACACACACACACACACACACTCACTCACACCCTCCATCTCACTAGCACAGGAGACACACACACACACGTACGTACGCACACACAGACACACACACACACACACCCTCCATCTCACTAACACAGGACACACACACACACACACACACACACACACACACATACACATCCTCCATCTCACCAGCGCAGCAGGACACACACACACACACACACACACACACACACACACCCTCCATCTCACCAGCGCAGCAGGACACACACACACACACACACACACACACAAACATCCTCCATCTCACTAGCTCAGCAGGACACACACACACACACACACACACACACAGACACTCACCTTCCATCTCACAGCCCAGCAGGACACACACACGCACACACAGACACACTCACTCACTCACTCACTCACTCACTCACTCACTCACTCACTCACTCACTCACTCACCAGGACACACACACACCCGAGCAAACACACACACACACACACACACACACACACACACACACACACACACACACACACACACACACACACTCCATCTCACCAGGACACACACACACCCAAGCAAACACACACACACACACACACACACACAAACACACACACACAGAGAACAGAGAACAGTAGGATGAGTCATGTCTCCACCTTCCAGAAAGTTCTCCTTCTTCCTCTTTAAGACTCTCATCTTCCATTACACCCAAGTGACGATGCACGCACGCACGCACGCACGCACGCACGCACACACACACACAGCAAGTCCTCTGTGTCCTCCACTGCTCTCCTTAATCTACCTTCCTTCCTCACCCTCTCTCTCTCCTCCTCCTCCTCCTCCCTCCCTCTTCCTCTCTCTCTTCCATTCTCTCTCTATTCTGTTTTCTCACCCCCCCCCTCTCTGCAAGTAAACAGGATAACATTGAGTTCTGTATTGACCCAGTAGCAGCTGGTGTTTCTTGTCTTCTTTGTATTCAAACCTTTCTCTCCACACATACCCTCACCTCCTCTCTCCTCTGTACTACAACACGCTACGTACGTTAAAACACGCTACGTACGTTACAACACGCTACATACGTTACAACACGCTACATACGTTACAACACGCTACGTACGTTACAACACGCTATGTACGTTACAACACGCAAAAAATACGGTACAACATGCTACGTACGTTACAACACGCTACGTACGGTACAACACGCTACATATGTTACAACACGCTACATACGGTACAACCAGCTACATACGGTACAACCAGCTACGTACGTTACAACACGCTACGTACGGTACAACACGCTACATATGGTACAACACGCTACATACGGTACAACCAGCTACATTTGGTACAACACGCTACATACGGTACAACCAGCTACATACGGTACAACACGCTACATACGGTACAACACGCTAAATACGGTACAACCAGCTACATACGGTACAACACGCTACATACGGTACAACCAGCTACATACGGTACAACACGCTACATACGGTCCAACCAGCTACATACGGTACAACACGCTACATATGTTACAACACGCTACATATGTTACAACACGCTACGTACGTTACAACACGCTACATATGTTACAACACGCTACATATGTTACAACACGCTACGTACGTTACAACACGCTACATATGTTACAACACGCTACATATGTTACAACACGCTACGTACGTTACAACACGCTAC
>JAPMUY010000687.1:60000-77500 GCA_026901105.3 Galaxias olidus | reverse complement strand
AAATAAAAATGATTGACATGCAATAGCTTATACTAATAGGGGAATCAAATTATGAAATTGTTCATGTTAATGTTAGCTGTAGCCTATGTATGTCGTTACTAGGGAAACGGTCATTTGTGTCTGTGCTCGTTGCTTTGGTGTGAAACACTCAGTTTTAGAGCATTTACGATCAGACTTTCGGGATTATTTTGTTTCTCACCTCAGAATCATACCCGATCAAAAAGCAATCGCTTTTTGCGTTGTTGGTGAGAACCAAAAATATGCACAACATACAGATGATTTATGAAACACTGCCTTGCTCAGGCTCCTAGTCAGAGCGTGCACGGGCATGTGTGTGGGATGGGCCGAGAGGGAAAGGAGGGACCAAAAACTCAGGAAGTTGGCCTTTTTGAGTGTTGTGATTCAAATTCTTGCAATTCTTTCCCCAATTCTCTAGAACTTACATACTGCACCTTTAAATTGATCTCAATCTGAAAATGTATGGATTGCATGTTCATTAAATAAATGCGAGCCATCCATATTTTCAGGGTCAACATTCAAGGTTAAAAGCAAAACTATTTTTGAATTGTACAATAGACGCATAATTTGCTCATGTCGGCTTATTTTTCAACTTTTTACAAAAGCCACACACACACACACACACACACACACACACACACACACACACACACACACACCACTGTGCAAAGATCCATCTTCAGGAAGGTCGTCATCAAGCATGAGGTCATCGTCATCCAAGTCACATGACTCCAAATTATCCAGATTGTTCAAAATGTCCTGGAGAGAGAGGGAAAGAAAGAGAGAAGCGTAGATAAAAAGAGAGCGAGAGAGAAACAGAAAAACAAAAAAGAAAATTAATTACCAAACTTTTCAAACTGCTTGCTTCTTTCTTTGACCATTAGTATCCTAAGAATAACGTTCCTCGGAGTGGCTGAGGTTTGTGCTCATGCCTTCAAGTGAAATCCTCTGTTTGTTTTCCCTCTCTGTACCTGGCACCTAGACACCGGCTCCTACAACCGCCTCACTGCCTTAAGCACCTATTATAGAGGACTAGTGGTAGAGATCGGCTGCTACATCCGCCTCACTGCCTCAAAGCACCTATTATAAAGGGCTGACGATGGAGACCGGCTCCTACAACCGCATCACTGCCTCAAAGCACCTATTATAGAGGACTGATGGTAGAGACCAGCTCCTACAAGTTTCTCACTGCCTCAGAGCACAGCAGGTTAGGAAGGAGCCATCTTGGTTGTTAATTTCAACTAGGGAGGCGGAACTAAAAGACGCAGTCCAAACAAATGTTGTCTGAGGACAAGAAAAAAAGTTATTAAGTGTGTGTGTGTGTGTGTGTGTGTGTGTGTGAGTAAGTGTGCTGTAGTCGTTGGCCCTGTGATGACACCTGTGTTGTTGGGGCGTGAGGAAATTAAGTCACCAATTCTCTGCCTGAGGAGGCCAGGTTGTTTGTTTCACTCCACTGGCAGTTGGATTGACTTTATCATGTGGACCATGCTCCCTCTCCCCCCTCTCTTCCTCCCCCTCCCCCTCCCTCCCCCTTTCCTATCCATCCGTCTATCCCTCTGCCCTCTTATTGTCTCCCCCCTCTCCCCCCTCTCTCCCTCCCCCTCCCCCTTTCCCATCCATCCGTCTATCCCTCTGCCCTCTTACTGTCTCCCCCCTCTCCCCCCTCCCTCCCCCTCCCCCTTTCCCATCCATCCGTCTATCCCTCTGCCCTCTTACTGTCTCCCCCCTCTCCCCCCTCTCTCCCTCCCCCTCCCCCTTTCCTATCCATCCGTCTATCCCTCTGCCCTCTTACTGTCTCCCCCTCTCCCCCCTCCCTCCCCCTTTCCCATCCATCCGTCTATCCCTCTGCCCTCTTACTGTCTCCCCCCTCTCCCCCTCTCTCCCTCCCCCTCCCCTTTCCTATCCATCCGTCTATCCCTCTGACCACGTACTGTCTCCCCCCTCTCCCTCCCCCTCCCCCTTTCCTATCCATCCGTCTATCCCTCTGCCCTCTTACTGTCTCCCCCCTCTCCCCCCTCTCTCCCTCCCCCTCCCCCTTTCCCATCCATCCGTCTATCCCTCTACCCTCTTACTGTCTCCTCTCTCTTTCCTCCTTACTCCTCCCTCTCTCCCCAGTCTTCCTCCCTTTCTCCTCTCCTCCCCTAGTATTTCTTTCCTTCCATCTCCCTCCTTCTTTCCTGGTCCTTCTGTGAGCAGATCAATGATGCTCCTTATCTAGCTGTGTAAAGCTGTCTTTAGGGAGAGAGAGAGAGAGAGAGAGAGAGAGAGAGAGAGGGAGGGAGAGAGAGAGAGAGACAGAGAGAGAGAGAGAGAGAGAGAGAGAGAGAGAGACACACAAACCTGCGCTCTCTGCTTCAACGACCTGTGACCTGAGTCACAAACAAACTGCTCCTGTGCCAAACCACCGTGACTAAAGTTGGATTCCAATAACAAGACATATGGCCGACAGACGTACAGTTATAAAAATATACTGTTATAGATTCAAATGGAGAAAAAAAATAATAATAAAGTTTTCAAAAAAGGAAGTGAAGTTGAAACTTTCCTCCAGTCTATTCATCTCTGACAGGCACCCATTTTCTTTTGAAACTATTTCAAACAACATTAAGACGGGAACTCCACTTTGTAATTGACAGCTGTGCTGACAGACGTGCCTTTAGGGAAACAAATGAGCCCATTAGCTCATGGTGGAACTGGAGGGTTTTTACACCAAGAACTAGTCAACGTTCTGGTCATTTCTTTATCAACATCTGTCTGCTGTTCAATAGAACTCCTGCCTCAGCTGAACCCACTCTTCAGGGAGACATACTGAGCTAAAGACACATGTGTCTCACTCACAGTTAGAACCAGACGTTCCTGAAAGTTTCCATCAATCCAGAGCTCTTCAGAACGCCATTGTTTCCTCTGCCACTTTAAGACCCCCCCCCCCCCCAGGGGAGGAGTGGAGCTGAGGCTTTGCACACCGGTCATCAGGTAGAGAGCGACGCCTCCGTCTCAGACAGGGCTGCAGGGGGGGGGGGGGCTCTGGAGGCTTTGCTGACTGGGAGAGGGGATTAGGAGGACTGTGTACAAGGAGACGTCCGTCTGTCCACCAGACATCCACCCTACCGTCACGCGGTCTGTCCATCATTCTGTCTATCCATTTATCTACTCCTCCATCCGTCCATTCATTCAATCATCCCTCCCTCCCTCTGCCTCCATTCTCTCTCTCTCTCTCTCTCCCTCTCTCTCTCTCTCTCTCTCTCTCTCTCTCTCTAAAAAGAAACTGTCCATCTTCAGTCCTACACTGGGAGTTCTCTAAAACAGACAGAATTGCTACTCTTACATCTCCAATTCATCACCAAGCAACGGAGTGGTCCTTCTGGGCCAAGCATCCCATAATAGTGTCGGAGAGCATTGCGCAGTGAGAGCGTTGGCCACACAATGTATCCGGAGGGTTCTGAGGGGGAAAGTATGCGGTGACACAAGTTCCAGCTCAGTCTCACCTCAGCATGTACAGGGCTGGTTTAAGTTATTCCACTGGGAGCAACACCCAAGATACCCTTTTTCACAGTGAAAATATTAATGAATTAATATTAATATTAATAACAAATGCAGTCTCTAAACCTTTTTCATATATTTTCCGTGATAACCTCACATACTTTCTGATATCAAAGCGTTACCAGTGCAAAGCTTATTTGAATTAGCAGCTTTATAATTTACCCTTAACGTTAATTAGGCTTAATTATTATTTGATCATTGTAACAAGTAGTGAGTGAGTGAGGGAGTGAGCGAGAGAGAGAGAGAGAGAGAGAAAAAAAGGGAAAAAAGGTTGTAATGTTATCTGAGTTTGGGGAGTCCTGAAACTATGTGTGTGTGTGTGTGCGTGCGCATGTGTGTGTAGATGGTAAGAAATGAAGCCAAGTGTGAATCTTTCAACACTGCCTGCAGGTATATAAACACAACTCTATCTGATACATAGACCGACACTGACCCCTGCTGGTCCTATCGTGTACTGCACAATCCCAGAACTTGAGAGTTGTGCTCTCTATGCTGACCTCTCTATGCTGACCTCGTGCTCTCTATGTTGACCTCTCTATGCTGACCTCTCTATGTTGACCTCTCTATGCTGACCTCGTGCTCTCTATGTTGACCTCTCTATGTTGACCTCTCTATGCTGACCTCTCTATGCTGACCTCGTGCTCTCTATGCTGACCTCTCTATAATGACCTCGTGCTCTCTATGTTGACCTCTCTATGTTGACCTCTCCATGCTGACCTCTCTATACTGACCTCTCTATGTTGACCTCTCCATGCTGACCTCTCTATGTTGACCTCTCTATGCTGACCTCTCCATGCTGACCTCTCTATGCTGACCTCTCCATGCTGACCTCTCTATGTTGACCTCTCTATGCTGACCTCTCCATGCTGACCTCTCTATGTTGACCTCTCTATGCTGACCTCATGCTCTCTATGCTGACCTCGTGCTCTCTATACTGACCTCTCCATGCTGACCTCTCCATGCTGACCTCTCCATGCTGACCTCTCCATGCTGACCTCTCTATGCTGACCTCTCTATGCTGACCTCTCTATGTTGACCTCTCTATGCTGACCTCTCTATGCTGACCTCTCTATGCTGACCTCTCTATGCTGACCTCGTGCTCTCTATGCTGACCTCTCTATAATGACCTCGTGCTCTCTATGTTGACCTCTCTATGCTGACCTCTCTATGCTGACCTCTCTATGTTGACCTCTCTATGTTGACCTCTCTATGTTGACCTCTCTATGCTGACCTCTCTATGCTGACCTCTCTATGTTGACCTCTCTATGTTGACCTCTCTATGCTGACCTCTCTATGCTGACCTCTCTATGCTGACCTCTCTATGTAAACGCTAAGGTGAGAAGAACAGTTGGTGAGGAAATAGGTTACAATTCTCAATCTCGGTTGTTGATTGAAATTCTCTTTTTATCACTCGATACTCTGTTTCTTCTTAGTATTAAAGTAGACATAATGTCAGACCTACTTCTTAGTAGACATAAACGTCAGATTTTGAATATTTTATTTTATATTTTAGTATTATATTTCAGAGGGATTGTACCAACAACATGAAAAAATAGAAATCTGTGCCTTGTGTATTTTCTCTAGTTCACCTCTGACAACACATCTACCCTGTTTGACAAGCACAAGCTCATGTTTGACAAGGTCATCCTGTTCCTGACGTAGAAAATGGAAGTTCATGTAATTGACCAATCACAGACTCAGGCTAGTATAAGTATGGGTCGAACTACTCCAGTAGTAGCCATGACAACAGCAGAATGTTACTATCCCTAGCTAAAAACATAACTCAACTAATGAATGTTAGTTAGCAATGGGCGTAAACTTGCGTTCATCACTGTAAACGGCATGCGAGTTAGAAGGAAAGTAAGAAGCATTCTAGAATAATTGTAAATAATAAAATATTTTGTTCTAAGATAAAAATGTATGATCGTCTACATTATGGGCCCTTTCATCTATCACTAATGATGAATACTGTGAAACGGTGTTAAACTCTTTCACCCTGTCCTACTAATTCTTTGTTTCAATATTTTTCTTTTTTTAAGCATTTCTCTTCTAACCTCCATTATATTTAATAACGCAAGTGTTTTCTCTACCCCTCCTCGTAAAGAACCAACGTAAACAACAGAACCTTCATTCCATGACCATTTTCTGGCTAAGACGTTTTGATGATTGATTTGACATATTATCCCAGGTGCTCGGGTTCAAAAGTAAATTTTTAAAGATGGCGACGGCGGCCATCTTTGATTTGGCCCTCTGACCAAAAAAAAACAAAAAAAATTGTGAGGGACATAGGGTCTAAAAATTTTAAAAAAGGTTCAAAGATCTCAAATCAATCGTAAAAACATCTTAGCCCACAGCGAACATGATCACGGAATTAAGGTTCTGGACCCAACTAACATATGGATACCCAGTACACTGATGGACCTGTGAGGTTTCCCAGGACTTCACAAGGTAGCCGGGCCCAGACAGTGAAGGTAATATCCTACCTCCTGTCTAGGGGTCGAGGTAGCTACCGTGAACTATTGGAACTAGCCCAAGCTCCTAAACTATGGAGGACGCCGAGTGTCAAGTGAAAAAGTAATATAGTGGTTCCTTCCCTTATTAATTCGAATTTTAAAAGACACATTTAAAAAGCAGTTTATAAAGTCATGTTTAAATGGATGAATTTATAATCGAATTTACAAAAAGTTTATTTAATATTTTTTTATTAATGTATTAATAATACTATTAAAGTGTTTTATTAATTGCTTTTTAAATAGATTAATTTAAGATTTCATTAACAAATCAAAACATATATATGCTTTTCAAACGTATGCATTAATAAATCCAACTTCAAATCAATTTAACAACATTAACTAACACACATTTAAAAGCGCATTGCTTGGTTCCTCCACGGATTTAAAGTATCTTACAATTATACTGGTAGCTAACGGTAGCTATGTCAGAGCCGAGTATTCATGTTCAGGGAGCTTGCTAATATGAACACGGACCACCAGACCCATCTCCAGAACCCATTTCCTGCGCTGCTCTGTGCAACCGCCCCTCCGGTCCCGATTCGTTCCAGTCGATCGAAAAAAAATGTATTCATTGCAAAAAAGTTTAGGGTACAAGCCTGTGTACGTACATAGTCTTGTCGTAAAAACCACAAAACCCATACCACAAGAGCTAAAATGCCACCGATCTTAGATCAGTTTTAAATGCCCACAAGGGATTGAGTGTAACACAAAACCGACCAAGGCTATTTTTCTCCTGGGTCAACTTTATCTTTTTTCTGATAGATATCGACAACAGATGAAGTTTGCGGTCTTTCTCTTTACCTTTCAAACAATGAATTAAGTTGTTGTGTATACACATGCGTATACAAGTATTTAGTCATTTTTAATAAAATGCGGTGTTTGTCATTGTTAGCTAGTACTGTATGGATTATATTGTTTGCTTGAGCTCTTAGTATTTTTAATAATTTAGATTGTTTGCTTTGCTTGCTAAAATGGTGCAGTTTCGTCCCTGACCGCAACCATTGTTCTGGAGTGGATAACTATAGTACGTTTTACTTATTTCCAACATGTGAGGCTTGCAACTGCCTACTAACTAAACAAACTAACTAGCTAACGAACCAACTAAACTAACTAACTAGCTAACTAACGAACTTACTAAATGTCATGTCATTTGACTTGGAAGACTTCACTCAAACTAAAGCAAATGACGTTTAGCTAGGTAGCTCGCTAGGAACGAGAGCAACGAATCGGGACCATTACGTTAACAAGCTCCCTTAACATATAGCCGAATACTCCAATAATATCCGGCCCTGACATACATAGCTACCGTTAGCTACCGTAGTTGTAAACTACTTTAAAATCCGTGGAGGAACCTAGTTTGCACTTTTTCTCTTGGGGGTGTGTCATACAGAACTCAAGAGCCAATGAGAGTTCTTGTTTCATCTAGGATGGGACATCTATTGCGGTGTGACTAAAAATAAAAGGAGTTGTTCAATGGAAAGGGAATGAGACGTCGAAAAGCAATGCGCTTTTAAATTTGTGTTAGTTAATGTTTGTTAAATTGATTTGAAGTTGGATTTATTAATGCATACGTTTGAAAAGCATATACAGTGGGGAGAAGAAGTATTTGACACTGCCGATTTTGCAGGTTTTCCCACTTACAAAGCATGTAGAGGTCTGTCATTTTTATCATAGGTACACTTCAACTGTGAGAGACGGAATCTAAAACAGAAATCCAGAAAATCAAATTGTATGATTTTTAAATAATTAATTTGCTTTTTATTGCATGACATAAGTATTTGATCACCTACCAACCAGTAAGAATTCCGGCTCTCACAGACCTGTTGGTTTTTCTTTAAAAAGCCCTCCTGTTCTCAACTCATTACCTGTATCAACTGCACCTGTTTGAACTTGTTACCTGTATAAAAGACACCTGTCCACACACTCAATCAAACAGACTCCAACCTCTCCACAATGGCCAAGACCAGAGAGCTGTGTAAGGACATCAGGGATAAAATTGTAGACCTGCACAAGGCTGTGATGGGCTACAGGACAATAGGCAAGCAGCTTGGTGAGAAGGCAACAACTGTTGGCGCAATTATTAGAAAATGGAAGAAGTTCAAGATGACGGTCAATCTCCCTCGGTCTGGGGCTCCATGCAGGATCTCACCTCGTGGGGCATCAATGATCATGAGGAAGGTGAGGGATCAGCCCAGAACTACACGGCAGGACCTGGTCAATGACCTGAAGAGAGCTGGGACCACAGTCTCAAGGAAAACCATTAGTAACACACTACACCGTCATGGATTAAAATCCTGCAGTGCACGCAAGGTCCCCCTGCTCAAGCCAGCGCATGTCCAGGACCGTCTGAAGTTTGCCAATGACCATCTGGATGATCCAGAGGAGGAATGGGAGAAGGTCATGTGGTCTGATGAGACAAAAATAGAGCTTTTTGGTCTAAACTCCACTCGCCGTGTTTGGAGGAAGAAGAAGGATGAGTACAACCCCAAGAACACCATCCCAACCGTGAAGCATGGAGGTGGAAACATCATTCTTTGGGGATGCTTTTCTGCAAAGGGGACAGGACGACTGCACCGTATTGAGGGGAGGATGGATGGGCCCATGTATCGCGAGATCTTGGCCAACAACCTCCTTCCCTCAGTAAGAGCATTGAAGATGGGTCGTGGCTGGGTCTTCCAGCATGACAACGACCCGAAACACACAGCCAGGGCAACTAAGGAGTGGCTCCGTAAGAAGCATCTCAAGGTCCTGGAGTGGCCTAGCCAGTCTCCAGACCTGAACCCAATAGAAAATCTTTGGAGGGAGCTGAAAGTCCGTATTGCCCAGCGACAGCCCCAAAACCTGAAGGATCTGGAGAAGATCTGTATGGAGGAGTGGGCCAAAATCCCTGCTGCAGTGTGTGCAAACCTGGTCAAGAACTACAGGAAACGTCTGATCTCTGTAGTTGCAAACAAAGGTTTCTGAACCAAATATTAAGTTCTGTTTTTCTGATGTATCAAATACTTATGTCATGCAATAAAATGCAAATGAATTACTTAAAAATCATACAATGTGATTTTCTGGATTATTGTTTTAGATTCCGTCACTCACAGTTGAAGAGTACCTATGATAAAAATTACAGACTTCTACATGCTTTGTATGTGGGAAAACCTGCAAAATCGACAGTGTATCAAATACTTGTTCCCCCCACTGTATATGTTTTGATTTGTTATTGAAATATTAAATTAATCTATTTAAAAAACAATTAATAAAACAGTTTGTTAATTATATTAATACATTTATCAAAAAATATTATATTTTTATATAAATATAAATTTTTAAATTCACCCATTTAAACCGACTTTTTTAACTGCTTTTTAAATGTGTCTTTTAAAATTCGAATTAATAATGAGGGAAGGAACCACTATATTACTTTTTCACTTGACACTCAGCGTCCTCCATACTAAACAATCAATGCAGGTCTCACTGTGTATCTGGATACGGGCAAATCACAGGGTTTAGGGTTTAGGGGCTCTAGGGGTAAGGGAAGGTACTCTCAAACTATTGGAATTAGGCTATGCTCCCAAAAGAGAGAGAACGCAGTGCTCCCTCACTTGGTGATGGTGTGTGTGTGTGTGTGTGTGTGTCTGAGAGATAGTGCAGTTCACTCTCTCTCCACTAGAGGGTGCCACAGTCCAGTGTTTCATAACACCGAGCAACAAGAGACTGCACCATCATTACAACCGGAGCAAAATGTTCCGTATCTATTCTTCAAATACCTAATAATAGTATTTAGCATACCTAATAATAGCAGTACCAGAACATTCTAACCCCACTATGCTTGCTGCAGAGAGCTTGTGAGTGTGTTTCAGTGTGTGTATGTTAGTCCCAAATGGGTATTTTTCAACAGTCCAGTTTTTTTCCAACAGTAAAGATTTTCTTGTCCAAGGACTCGGCATGACTTTGCAGAAGCACATCAGTCTCCTCGGGGTACGCCGACTCAGCGTTTCATCTCAGAATAGTAGGTCTAACCAGGGAAAGGTGACTCAGCGTTTCGTCTCAGACTAGTAGGTCTAACCAGGGAAAGGTGACTCAGCGTTTCATCTCAGACTAGTAGGTCTAACCAGGGAAAGGTGACTCAGCGTTTCATCTCAGACTAGTAGGTCTAACCAGGGAAAGGTGACTCATCATTCCTACTAGTCTGAGATGAAAAGCTAACTCAATAGTTAGTGGTGACCTGTTTAACCAGGGAAAGGTGACTCAGCACTTTGTGTGTGTGTGTGTGTGTGTGTGTCTGTGTGTGTGTGTGTGTGTGTGTCTGTTGTAGACCGTTGGTTTAACTGATTTCCTCAGATGAGCCATTTTTATGAGGCCTAAACCCAAACAACGTCTCTCCCGTTTACATAATAATCATAAATAATGTGTCACTATCATTTAGATCTGATATGGCACAGTAATAAAAAACGTTTTGTGTACTTTGAGCACGGTTCAATAACGTAGTGAAACACTGATTGTGTAAAACAACTAATCAGTACAACTATTCCAACTGCCTTAGTGCAGTCTCAATGTTGCTTGCTCTTCCAAAGAAAAGGTTTGTTCTCTGGGGGCGGGCCGGTGTGGCTAAGAGGTGGAACAGCCTGGGTTTCAGCCAATCCAGTTTATACAGTCGAACATCATTATCCGCCTCCAGTTAAACCAAAATCCACTACATGTATTTTTTTATTTTATTTTACATATTGTTGTTCTTTGCGAAAAATGAGACATTTTGCAATTTTTAATCATACCATAAAAGGTCACTAATTATATCCCTATTGATGGAAAATATTTTCAGGGGGGTGAGGGGGGGGGTGGATATTTACATTGCAGTGCCTGGGACAGAAAGACCAGAGCCAGGGAAATCCCCCCCATCAAATGGCACACTGAATATATGATGAGCAGTGCTTTGAATGTCCTGGTCCAGTTCTCTGGTTACAGCGTTGGCACCGCCATGGTTCTGGACCTGGTCCAAACAGTGAGATCACCTGGGCCGCACTACTGGAACTGGCAGGACAGGGTCCAACCCACTAGCATATTAATTGGCCTGACTGAAGGATCCTAAAGCTCTCTGTCTATCTATCTGTCTATCTATCTATCTGTCTATCTATCTGTCTGTCTGTGTGTCTCTCTCTCTCTCTGTCTGTCTTTCTGTCTGTCTCTCTGTTTCTCTCTCTCCATCTGTTTCTGTCTGTCTCTCTGTTTCTCTCTCTCTCCATCTGTTTCTCTCTCTCTCTCTCTCTCTTTTATCTCTCTCTATTTCCTTTTGTTTATCTCTTTCTTATCTCCCTCTCTCATTCTTTCTTCCCCTCCTTCTGATCTTTCCTCGTATCTGTGATGACGTAATCCTTCCACGCTGGTATTCTAAGAATAACCTTTGCCCTTCCACACACACGTACACACACACGTGGGTGTTGTGAGTGTCCAGCTGTAGCACAAAGTGTTCTATGACAGTAGTTCATCAGTAAACTAGACGCTGTGTTCTCACTAACAGCAGTTTGCCATTCCATCCTGTTAAGGTTACCACCGGACAGAGACTCATTGAAATCAAGCGCATCCTAAGTGTCAACAGCAAAAGTATATGAAACTCTACCGTTTGTCCCCATGTTAATCTGTGAGTCAGCTCTCTCAGAGGTGTGTCTGCAGGGGAGCTGGGTTTTAAATGAAATGCGCCTCAAGGCTTAAGCTTGACGTCAAAGCTGCCACAGGGCTACAGTATGCACAGTAGTGCCGGGTCCCTAAACTAAACGCACCCAAAGCCCGCGTCCTCACCGTGCTGTTGACGTCCGAGTCAAAGTAATCACAGGGCTAGGTACAGCAAGTAGTGCCGGGTCCCTAAACTAAACGCACCCAAAGCCCGTGTCCTCACCGTGCTGTTGACATCCGAGTCAAAGTAATCACAGGGCTAGGTACAGCAAGTAGTGCCGGGTCCCTAAACTAAACGCACCCAAAGCCCGTGTCCTCACCGTGCTGTTGACGTCCGAGTCAAAGTAATCACAGGGCTAGGTACAGCAAGTAGTGCCGGGTCCCTAAACTAAACGCACCCAAAGCCCGTGTCCTCACCGTGCTGTTGACGTCCGAGTCAAAGCTGCCACAGCAGTGAGAGACGGTGGGCTTGGTGCTGATGCTGATGCTGGCGCTGCCCAGGGGCTCCAGACCCTCCTCATCCCAAATGTAGGTTCCCCCAGAGCCGGTGCTGTCGGCTGGGGAAAGGTCCAGAGAGGAGCCCTGCTGGTAGTCCGGCTGGCTGGATCCTCGTCTGGAGCGCTGCAGGGGCCCGCTACGGAGGTCCCCCCGTCCAGCTGGGGAACCAGAGCGGGAAACAAACACACACACAGAGGAACGGTGAGTACTTGAGAACGCAAAGAGACACACACAGAGGGATTTGTTTTTGTCACTATTTTTTGAAAAAGTACTGAGGAATATCAGCATGAATTATATCTGCATGAATCAGCAAAAGCAATAGTGTGTGTGTGTGTGTGTGTGTGTGTTTCTTACCAGACAGCGCCATACCCGGCCAGTCCATGTTTTCCGACAGGAAACGGTGCAGTCCGGTTACCCGGGCGACGCCGTTGACCACCACGCCGTGATTGCCGGCGTGCGATTGGCCGAGGCCGGAGTCTGGCTCGTAATTGGTGGAGTGCAGCAGGATGCCCTCCCCTCCATTGCCCAGGTTATCAAAGTCGTCCATGTACTCCTCACTGGTGTCGTTCCTCTCCAGGGACGAGGTAGAGGACAGGGACATGTCCTCCAGAGCTTCCCCCAGGATGGACACCTCTCCCTGGGCCACGCTCTCCATCTCCTGGGCCTCCGGGGTGCTGCCCGGGCTGTTCTCCGTGGAGGAAGGCGTGGCCGGCGGGGTCTCCAGCGAGTCCCTCCTTCCGGCGCTGGGCCTGACCGCTTCCGGGTCACTTCCTGGTTGCGTCGCGCAGCCGACCCGGAATGGGCGTGGCTGCCTGATGAGTGACGGGCGGGACAGCCTGTAGCTGAGAGAGGAAGACTTGGAGGAGAAGACGGGGCTGGGGAGGAGGGACTTCTTCAGCGCCGTCTGAGGGAGGAGGGAGGAGGTGGGGGTCGCAACCCCTGACCTGCTCGTACCCGAAGGTTGACCTTTGAACCCCGTCGATGCAGACGCGGAGGGTTTGGTCAGGGGGGACTTGGCCGTGACGGGTCGGGCTAGCGAGCGCTCCGCCCCCCGCTGGTAGGGGGAGGAGGAGGGGGGGCGCGGCGTGGCGGGGGAGGACAGGGTGAGGGTGGGGGAGGGCGGCTGGCGGACCTGGGTCAGACTCTGGGAGCGGAGCCGGATCTCCTCGGACAGCCTCGGGGTGGGAGTGGACCGGGCCTTCAGGCTGTCACTGGACTGAGAGCGGTTACAGGGCAGGTTACTGAAGGGAGAACCGGGTCTGGAACCAGAACCGTACCCAGAACTGGACACGGACCTGGTGTTGAAACAGAGCCTGGGGGATCCGTTTGAAAGGGAGGTGTAGCGCTGAGTGTTCTGGCCCGGGGGTTTGGTCCGGCTGGGTTTGGCGGGGTGCGCTGCGGCTCCACTGGAGCGAGACACGGTGCTGGGACTGCTCAGTGGAGACCCCCCTAACCCTAACCCACGCGCCCTCTGACCCGCTGGGACGGGCTTCTTCACCTCCCGCTGCGTCGCCACGGGTGACGGCTGGGGCGACGGCTGTTGCCGGGGGTGACAGTGATTGACAAGGTGCCCCGCCTCCTTCCCGTCCTCCGTTCCCACTTTCCCTTTCCTCCACTTCAGGGAAAAGGAAGGAGGCATGCGGATCAGTCCATTGTGCCTGGCGGCGGGGGGGGTCCCCCTGGCTGGAGGGGCAGGGTGGCACGCTCCGTTGGCCAGGCCGGGCCCGGGGGCCAGGGGGGCGGCGGAGGAGACGGGGGAGGGCCGCTTGCCGAACTTGGGCAGTCTAGACACCATGGTGGGCATCGTCGTGACAACAGTGGGCGGGATGAGGAGAGGCTCGTCCATCACACCATGACAACCGCGTCACCATGCGCGGAGCTAGAGAGAGAGAGAGAGAGCGAGAGAGAGAGAGAGAGAGAGAGAGAGAGAGAGAGAGAGAGAGAGAGAGAGAGAGAGAGAGAGAGAGAGAGAGAGAGAGAGAGACAGAGAGAGACAGAGAGAGAGAGAGAGAGTGAGTAAAAGGGTGGGGACAGACGTTCAACAAGAGACAGAGAGAGAGCGAGAGAGAGAGAGAGAGATAGAGTGAGAGAGTGAGAGAGAGAGAGCAGACATTCAAAAAGAGACAGCAAGATGAGCAGTAAACAGGAAGTGATACAGTACAGACGGACGGACAGACAGACAGACAGTGACCACTTTAGAGGAGAGGAGGAGGCAGACAGACAGACAGACAGACAGACAGACAGACAGACAGACAGACAGACAGACAGACAGACAGTGACCACTTCAGAGGAGAGGAGGAGGCAGGCAGACAGACGGACAGACAGCGCCCTGTCTTGTGATTGGCTCCACAGTAACCAGAGACACCACAGAGGTTTAACAACCCAGTCCATCTGTCCCATTAAAGACCAGCTTCACAGAGCCAGGGTGGGGCTGTGTTTAGTGTGTAGGGTGTGTGTAGGGTGTATGTAGGGAGTGTGTGTAGGGTAGGGTGTGTGAGTGTGTAAGGTGTGTGTAGGGTGTATGTGGCGTGTGTGTGTGTGTGTAAGGAACGAAAGGGTGAAAGACAGAGCTTGACAGGAACAAAACCACCAAAACTGTAACACACACACACACACACACACACACACACACACACACACACACACACACACACAGTGTAGTACTGAGTTTACTATGCCACACCCTTACAAACAGCTCCATTCTAACAGTCAGGATGAAGGACAGGAGGCCACGCCCAGTAAACACTGTAATCTAACTGCCAATCTAACAGTCAGATAAGGGTTTTCAACAACCTTTAAAGGTCCACTTAGGAATATGATATGCTATGTTACCGTATCAATTCCTAAGGGACAAACTGCAAATACATGACGGGGATAATCATTTCTCATGGCATGCTGTTGTGTCACACCCACTCTTTTTAGGGGTTGAATTAGGCTACTTCATATCACTGATTCTACCTTTAAGGCAGTTTGACATAAAGTGAATGTAGTGGAGTATCTGTGACTGTGTGTGTGTGTGTGTGTGTGTGTGTGTGTGTGTGTGTGTGTGTGTGTGTGTGTGTGTGTGTGTGTGTGTGTGTGTGTGGAGAGTGCGTGTGTGTGTGTGTGTGTGTGTGTGTGTGTGTGTGTGTACGTGTGTGTGTGCTGGTTTTCCAGATGTATGATGGCTTCCTTGAGGCTGCAGTGCCTGAGTGTTTTAATAAAAACGTGCATATCTGTGGTCTGACTTTCCCAGGCAATACCCAGTCACTCACTGTGGCATACTGAAGGCAATTACAGACTTATGAAAACATATTTCTGAGCAGAACACATACATCTGAATAAATTACTAAAAAACTGAATCAGTTTTAAGTAGTTTCAATGCGAATTAGGCCTATATTATTCAAACTGAACATAGCCAACTGCAGAAATTTACTTAGATTGCTAATAAATGAAATATTTGTAACGTTTATGTTTGAGTAGTCAGACCTGAGTAATAGCCCTCCCAAATAAAACAGGACAAGACAGGTGCATTAAAGGCTGGCCATCTTATTTTCATTCACAAATCATATAGTCCTCCTTGGATTTACTGCCAGTCTAGGTTACAATGCCACCAGTACACAGTATAACAGTCCAGTCTGGATTACCAATGCCACCAGTACACAGTATAACAGTCCAATCTGGA
The DNA here is from genome assembly GCA_026901105.3 of Galaxias olidus. Classification (NCBI taxonomy): domain Eukaryota; kingdom Metazoa; phylum Chordata; class Actinopteri; order Galaxiiformes; family Galaxiidae; genus Galaxias; species Galaxias olidus. The sequence goes on along the minus strand of JAPMUY010000687.1, from coordinate 61,612 downwards.
TTACCAATGCCACCAGTACACAGTATAACAGTCCAGTATGGATTACCAATACCACCAGTACACAGTATAACAGTCCAGTCTGGATTACCAATGCCACCAGTATAACAGGGTGTGGTCTAGGTTACCGTGGCCACCAGTACACAGTATGGCAGGGTGTAGTCTAGGTTACCATGGCCACCAGTACACAGTATAACAGGGTGTAGACTAGGTTACCATGGCCACCAGTCCACAGTATAACAGGGTGTGGTCTAGGTTACCAATGCCACCTGTACACAGTATGGCAGGGTGTAGACTAGGTTACCATGGCCACCAGTCCACAGTATAACAGGGTGTGGTCTAGGTTACCAATGCCATCTGTACACAGTATGGCAGGGTGTAGACTAGGTTACCAATGCCACCAGTACACAGTATAACAGGGTGTAGACTAGGTTACCATGGCCACCAGTCCACAGTATAACAGGGTGTGGTCTAGGTTACCAATGCCATCTGTACACAGTATGGCAGGGTGTAGACTAGGTTACCAATGCCACCAGTACACAGTATAACAGGGTGTAGACTAGGTTACCATGGCCACCAGTATACAGTATAACAGGGTGTAGACTAGGTTACCATGGCCACCAGTACACAGTATAACAGGGTGTAGTCTAGGTTACCGTGGCCACCAGTACACAGTATAACCAGGCCTAATTTGATGCTAAACTATCTTTCTAGACCACAATGGCTGGCGGTATCACCATGCCGACAGTCAGGTCAAGGTTGAACAACAACAACAGGTCTCCCAGGGGCTGCTAAACCGTACCTTCTTACCTAGATGTGAGAGGTGAGAGGTCACAACCAGAATGAAACCACGAGACAAGCAAGCAAACGTAAACAATCACTGACAACCGAAAAATAAATAAATAAAGAGTTTGAAAATACATGACCCTGTGTCAGGAGAACAGGGCAGCTATTCACAGCTACACCAACTATCTGTTAGCCATCAGCAAGCTAAATCACACTCCGGTCTAAATAGCATCTACTCAACCCTGTGACTCCCTCAGGCCTGCGCACAAATAAAACACACATCTCCAGATCACATCATCTTGGACCATATGTTCCAAATAGGACACTGTCCTGAGGATAACTAGAAACGAGCACAATACAAAGTCTGTTATGATGCTGACACCCTCTGGGCTGATGCTGCCTGGTCTCTCTCTCTCTCTCTTTCTCTCTCTCTCTACACATACAAACAGACAGAGATGTTCCTCTGTGACCTGTAAGGGGCGCGTACACCCACCCACCCACCCACCCACAAACAGACGCACACAAACACACATCAGGATGCCCAGAGCTCACCAAACAAATAATCCCATAAATCCCATCTATATCCTTCCTCTTGGTCAAATTATCAGACATTTCAACTTCAATTTCCACTGCTATGCTGATGACACACAGATCTGCATCAGCCCAACTTCACTCGCTAACCCTCCACTTGCCTGTATTGAACACTGCTTATCTACAATCAACCACTTGATGCAGGACAACTATCTCAAACTGAACAGCAATCAAACGGAACTCCTCTTAATTGGCGCCAAACACACCCTAACTAAAGTTGGCAATATCTCAATCTCCA
>JAPMUY010000687.1:12500-55000 GCA_026901105.3 Galaxias olidus | reverse complement strand
CATGGCGTTATTTTTTTCTTTTTTCTTTGAAGCTCCACCCATTTCATTACTTAATTGGATATTTTTATATAGTAACAAGTAGCTATTCTCCACCTCCTTCATACAGACTTTGGCTATCAATCTTCCCCAGGATTTCCACAGTAGAAAGCTGGACCTGAGGCTATACACACACACACAGTAGTCTTTGTGGAGGAGTGGCTCTTCAGGGGGCTGTGCTCTATACAGTAACCCCAGAAAGGCCTCCACTGTCCAGCTGTCACTGCAGCCCACACCCACTGCTGGCTTCATCCACTGAGACACAAAGTCACTGATGTAACGTGCTGGGGGCACCTCTCTGTGTGTGTGTGTGTGTGTGTGTGTGTATGTGTGTGTGTGTGTGACCCCCCGCACTCTGAACCCAGTTCAGCCTAGCCTTTAATCCTTCGTTTTAGTGGTCAACAAAGAGGCTCTTTTCCTGTGCCCCCTCCCTCCATCTCCATAACACTCAGACTTCCTGGAGAGAGAGAGAGAGAGAGAGACACAGAGAGAGAGAGAGAGAGAGAGAGAGAGAGAGAGTCTAACCCCTTCAGATGCACTGTGGTTATGCAAAGATGAGCAGGCAGCTGGGGTTCTGAACCAACCACATCAACAAAAGGTCATTGAGAACTCTCCCACACACACACAGTACACACACACACACACACACACACACACACACACACACACACACACACACACACACACACACACACACACACACACACACACACACACACACACACACACACACACACACACACACACACACAGTGGTCTAAACAAAGATATATAGACATGGCTACAAAGCGCCAGCTGGGACAACACAAGAACGACATAATGTAACTGAGACACAGAAGTCAAGAGGAGAGAGAGACAGAGAGAGATAAAAGAGAGCGAGGGAGAGAAAGAGAGAGAGCGAGTGAGAGCGTTCCTGGCATTGTCTCTGAAAGACTAAAAGGGCAGAGATTCACAAAGAGAAAGGGAGAGGTGGGAGAGCCACAGAAAGCTGAGGAGAGCGAGTCTGTTTACTGAAGATGGTCTGATTGTCAGCCCCAGGAAACTGAACAGATTACAGCAAGAGGGTGGAGAGGGAGGGAGAGAGAGAGAGGGGGGGGGCTTTTTGAACCGATGACACGGCCTCCTCCCTCCAGTGAGATCAGTCGTGTTGGTCTCACCAGGTTAATAAGCAGTGTGACATCATGTTAGGGAACAGCCTTTGAACTCGCGGTGTCGCTAGTCGCTACATTCCTGTACTATCTTCATGGTGAGTCGTAACCAGGGTGTGAAATCTGCCAAGGAGCGGAGGAAATGTTTCCTCAGATAACTTTCACTGACACACTGGCTTGTGTGCTTAGCTAGCGGGCTAGCTATCAGCCCTCAATACCTAGGCTAGTGTATGGTTAGGCTACAGCTAGCCCATGCTATAGCTATCCCACAACACTTCTCTATCTAATTGGAATGAGGCCCTTGTCTCCTCTCCAGAGTAATGGAAACAGAAGGAAAGGAGACAGTGTTTACTATTGGAATGCAGCCTTTGTCTCCTCACCTGTGTATTGGTAACAGGCGGAAAGGAGACAGTGTTTACTATTGGAATGCAGCCTTTGTCTCCTCACCTGTGTATTGGAAACATAGGGAAAGGAGACAGTGTTTACTATTGGAATGCAGCCTTTGTCTCCTCACCTGTGTATTGGAAACATAGGGAAAGGAGACAGTGTTTACTATTGGAAAGCAGCCTTTGTCTCCTCACCTGTGTATTGGAAACATAGGGAAAGGAGACAGTGTTTACTATTGGAATGCAGCCTTTGTCTCCTCACCTGTGTATTGGAAACAGCCCTACCCGACCTCGCCCTGATCCACAGACGGACACCATAAATTATCTATAGGACATCAGAGACGGATTCACAGCAACAAAAACAGAGGATGACACAGTGGAGGGATGGATGGAAGGAGAGTGAAAAAGAGACAAGGAGAATGGGCACTTGTTATGAAGGGAGGAAGGAAGGGAGAGAAAGAAATCCTAAACAAATTGGATGTTTCAACGTAGAATGTAAGTTATTAGGTAAAGGCTTTGAAAAAACTGCTGAACAAGAACAATGTCTTGGTGTATCAGGTCTTTATGTTAAGAAAACATTCCCCGTTTCATTGGTGTCTGCAGACTGTACTGGTAAACTAGAAGGCTAGGGAGCCTGAGAAGCTGATTTACCCCACCACCCCCCTACCCTCCCCAGCGCACACACACACACACACACACACACACACACACACACACACACACACACACACACACACACACACACACACACACACACACACACACACACACACACACACACACACACACACACACACACACACACACACACTTCCGATGACTCTGCTCTGGTGGTCTTAAATCACGGGCAGCGGGAGCAGATTGAAGCGAGCACTGCGGCTGGCGCTAGGCCAACCCTCCCTAACGGGATCAACCACTAAGCCTGGCCTGGAAGACACCCCTGATGCCGGGTCCACTCTAGCCGGAGTGCTAATTAACAAGACAACCGGGATAAGACAGAGGCAACAGGACTGGGGTGGCTGGGTTTGACTCCCAGGGCAGGGCAGAACTGGGAGGTGGGGGGTGCCACTCACTCAGGGTATCTATCTATATATACTATATATATATATATATATATGGGCTACAGATAGACATATGCTTAGTCACTCAGACGAGGGTTATTCTAACCCAGCCCGCGGCCCTGTGACGTGAGGCAGTGGTTCATGTTGCTGACCTGGAGACGCTGAGGCTGCCTCCTAGGCTCCACATAGACCACTGCTCCAAAAACACACCCCGCAGCGACCTTAGGCTGCATAACACCAACGTCAACACACCCTTTCATCCAAAGTTACGTGTCAGCCAGGGCTTGAGGCCTCTTTGATTAGGCTGCATAACACCAAAGTCAGTTATCAGACCCTTCCATCCAAAGTTACGAGTCGGCCAGGGCTTCAGGCCTCTTTGATAAGACAGTGTGACAGAAAAAATACAGCATGACCTGTTGACCTGATAAGAACTCAGCTAAGTTAGGCTGCATAACGCCAATGTCAGACAGCAGACCCTTTCACCCAAAACGTCGGCAGGGTTTAAGTCCTCTATCAAAGAAAGGACATATATCTTGGATGTGCGCTTTGACACTTTAAGACTGTCCTAAGGCCTAAAGGAGGCCCTAAATCATAAACCTCCACACCAACGCTTACATGGGCGTGCCTGGATAAAGCCTAAGCAGAACAGGCACACTGAGCCATTGTCTAACCTGCCATTACAAAGTGGCCCACGGCTAATAGGTCCATAGGCTGGTCCTCGTCTGCCAGCAGAATAGCTGAAGGTGTTAACATACATATGAGCTTTCCAAACATTAACATGTGACACAGTAAGTTCAGTGTGGGGAGGCTGGAAAGACCTCCGTCAGTCACGCGGAACGCAGAGGAAATGTTCTCAACACCGTGTGTTAGAGCAGACAGGCTGACCATGTCAATGGCTATTAGCTCTTTGGCTAAGGCCTATACATCACTGCAGTCTACAAGCCACAAACAGGTTTGCTAAGCTTGGCCTGCAGAAGAACACTTCCAACCAACTCTTCATCAATGGCTGTCCCATCTACATATAAGAGATCGGGGGGTCTACCTCCTTCTCAGCAAGGCCTTAAAAAATAACATTATTAACGTAATTTTTTTTTCCACTTAATTATGGAGCGACCGTCTGGCTATATTGCGGAGGCCTGAGTGGCAGTTTGCCAGTTCTCTGGTGTAAAAAGTTATGAGGTCTTGTAAGGACTTTGTGGAGCTCTGCCCCTCTGATAGTACAGCACCCAGATTGGGCCTGAGACTGGGCTGATGCACCAGTACAACATAACCCTAACCTGGACTGATGCACCAGTACAACATAACCCTAACCTGGACTGATGTACCAGTACAACATAACCCAAACCCTGGACTGATACAGCATACTGTAACCCTAACCCTGGACTGATACAACATAACTCTAACCCTGGACTGGTACAACATAACCCTAACCCTACCCCTACCCCTAACCCTGGACTGATGCACTAATACAACGTAACCCTAACCCTGGACTGATACAACGTAACCCTAACCCTGGACTGATACAACATAACCCTAACCCTAACCCTGGACTGATACAACATAACCCTAAACCTGGACTGATGCACTGGTACAACATAACCCTAACCCTGGACTGATACAGCATAACCCTAACCCTAACCCTGGACTGATACAACATAACCCTAAACCTGGACTGATGCACTGGTACAACATAACCCTAACCCTGGACTGATACAGCATAACCCTAACCCTCGACTGAGGCACCAGTACAACATAACCCTAACCTGGACTGATACACTGGTACAACATCTCCTCTGGACTGATGCACTGGTGCAACATCTCCTCTGGACTGATACACTGGTACAACATCTCCTCTGGACTGATGCACTGGTACAATATCTCCTCTGGACTGATGCACTGGTACAACAACTCCTCTGGGCTGATGCACTGGTACAACATCTCCTCTGGACTGATGCACTGGTACAACATCTCCTCTGGACTGATGCACTGGTACAACATCTCCTCTGGGCTGATACACTGGTACAACATCTCCTCTGGACTGATACACTGGTACAACATCTCCTCTGGACTGCTTTGTCACGCTAACATAACAGTAGAGGGACACTCCCCACTCATTGCTGCTAACACAAGGCGAATGGCTGCCTTTCTGCATCATTCTATAACGCATACTTATGGACGAGAGAAAGACAGATAGAAAACAAGAGAGAGAAGGCATGAAAAGTATGCTGTCAGACACACCGACAGAGAGAGAGAGGAGGGGGGGGTCAGACCAAAGTCACACAAGACACCCCCTGATCGGAAAACATTCATAAGACATGCTTTGTAAATGTGCCCCCAGTTAAACAGCGCAGGAGGGACAGAAATCCACATGATTACACCAAGTAAACCCACTAAGTATTGGTATTTTTGTTTTTTAAATATTGTTCGATGGCCAAATGATGACACAACAATTTCCCTCGGGATCAATACAGTTTTTTCCATTCCATTTCTGTCCCTTCCGTAAGCATGAATATAACATTTGACAGTGACCACCCAGTCAAACCGGAAGTGCTGGTGACACCGACAGGAACTGAGGGCTGGAATGTTGTCGTTTGACAGGAGAATGCTGGTCACTGCTGCCTTGGAATGATGAGGAAAATTCCTCTGGCTGTGACTTAACATTGTAAGAAAGGATCACATGCATCTGGAGGATCGGATCATGCCAGGTTCTGGAGTAGTATTGGTCATTCCAGCTCTGCTTGTCAAGTGTTACCAAGTTAAAGAGATGGTTGAAAAAACCTAGTTAGGTTTCGCACCTGATGTGAGAGACTTGCCCTGTCTAAGTTATGTATAGGCCCGTCTAATTGTATCGCTATATTGTGATTTAAATTGCATTACACATCATAAAACTTAGATGGCTTGCCACCCACTACACACACACACACACACACACACGCACACACTTGCACATCTTACCTACTGACTGCTCATCAGTGACCGCAAAGTCCGGAAGTTAGGATGATGGAATAACTCTAATCAAATGAGTAAACCACAGTAGTAGCAATCCGGCTTTGACTCTCGATAGCCAATTTGTTTCAAAACACACACAAAAACGTTTGAGTTTCAAAATCGTATATCCACTGGCTGTGCCAAGCAGAGGAAACGTAACGTTAGCTAAGCGAAACAATCTAAATAGTCTGATTTCGCTAACGTTACGGTCGTTAGCCTGCATTCAAAACCAAAATGAGCATTCAGCAACGTTATTCCTCAAGCAGACGTTTTTAGGTAGACACTTTCAGCCAGGCGCCACGTTCAATTAATCATTCGATCTTTTCCTGTCGCGTCTATTTTCATGTTCATCTATTCATAACATTTAACTTGACATGAGACGTTTTCCTTTACCGATTTAGGAAAAGCCGCAGTGTGCTCATGTTCGCGGTTGCTGTCAGTGTTGCTATGCTCGTCCGCGGTGTCAAGTGCAGTGTGGTTCTCTCGTTCTTTGCCGTGCTGAATCATCCGCACACGATCAGTCAGACTCGCGGCCGCGCGCAAGTGCACGCATTCACATACACAGAAAAAGCCAGTCACTTACGTCGGAATCGTAGCCCACTGTAAACATAACCCTTTAGTTTCCGGCTAATAATAATAATAATAAAACATCCTTTAATCTTTAAAGTAAACAAGCAGGCATATGCAAAGGTATTATTTGAGACAAAGATTTCTACAAAAAAACGAAATGAACAGATTTTTCCATTCTGATTGAGTTGGTCTTGTAGTTATTTTAGTGTTAAAACATATCATTAGCTCTCTCCTAGAAGACGCGCAGCATCTACAGCATGCTTATTTTCGACGCTATATTTTCTGTCGGAGATGTTTCTGCTGACCAGGCCTAAGCGTAAAACCTTAAGAGAAATGTATATCTTAACTCAGAGTGAATTCTCTATTTATTCTCCAACGTACTTTTTATAATGTCTCTTTGGTCTGAGATGTTCCGAAGGCCGATAGCTAATACTGAATAGTGGAGCAGTAAGCATTGTCGTTCAAATAAGTCACATATCTAGATCTAAATACCACTAAATTCACTGACCATAAAGTAAAAATAAATATCTGAGGCCACAAGAGGGCAGTAAAGTTCAATGGAAAAAATAACGGGCATATTTATCAACGCCAAATGAAGCAGGAGGACATTGAAATCATTTCAACTTTAAATGCACCGTATGTATTTATTTATTATTCTCTCTCTCACACACACACACACACACGCTTCACCCAATCCCTCCCTTACAAGACAGAGCATCAAAAAACAATCCACCATTAATGGAAAGTACATTGTTTCACCTGGCAAAAATGCTGTTGACACCATCAGTAGCAGATAATTGTGGTTATGAAATATATTACTAAAGAAAACACAAGTGAAAAAATGTGAGGGCAGTAAAAAAATTTAAATAAACTCCTAAATGAGTAATTGTTATATTATTAGTAGATTGACTGGGTAAGCAAAAAAGGAGCACCAATTTTTAAATAAAAATCACTAAAAAGGGACGCCACATGATAAAACATATTTCTAATATTTCCTGCATAGTACTCTACACATCATAACTCTCCTGGATCCTCCTTCATCTCATAAACTTGTAAAATAACATTTACAAAGATTAAATTAGTTCTAGGTACAGTACAATATTATGTCTTAGCCCTCATTCACTTTACCTGAAAAAGTAAGGATTTTCAGGGTGTTCCTGTGCAAATTTGATTTGCTTAAATAAATAGTACTTGACCAGATATTGTCAACAATATCAAATATTAAACCATATTAATCCATTTCATATTTTGTTTCAGGGTTCAACTCTAACATAGGCCATTTAAAGAAAAACAACGCTTCCAGAGGCCAGCGGTACCAGAAACAGCCGCACTCCATTCTCACACTCCCCCAAAATCTGCCTTCAAATCAGGCATACACACACTTGTGCATCTTCAGGTTCCGCTGGTCCGAGTATCGTTTGCCGCACTTGTCACATATGTACTGCTTCCCCCCGGCGTGCACGTGCCTCTTGTGCGTCCTGAGGTGGCTCCCCTGGCTGAAGGTCTTCCCACAGACCTCACAGGCGTACGGCTTCTCCCCCGTGTGGATCCTCAGGTGCAGCTTCAGGCTGTTGGCGTTGTTGAACCTCTTCTCACAGAAGGCGCAGGGGAAAGGTCTCTCGTCCGAGTGCGTGCGCCCGTGGGAGATCAGGCTGCTCTGCTGGCTGAAGCTTTTGCCGCAGTCCTTGCAGACGAAGGGCCTCTCGCCCGTGTGGATGCGGCGGTGGATCTTCAGGTTGACCGACTGGCGGAAGGTCTTATCGCAGAGCTCGCAGCCGAACGGCCGCAGGCCCGTGTGGATGCGCTGGTGGTTCTTCAGGTTGACGGAGTGGCGGAAGCTCTTGCCGCACTGGGGGCACTTGAAGGGTTTCTGTCCCGTGTGGATGAGCTCGTGGGTTTTGAGGGACATGGCGCGGGTGAAGCCTTTGCCGCACACGGGGCAGGTGAAGATCTTCTCCCCTGAGTGGATCTGCTGGTGTCGGGCTAGGTTCTGCGCCAGGTTGAAGCGCTTCCCGCACAGGTCGCAGGTGTAAGGCTTCTCCCCTGTGTGAATGATGGTGTGGGTCTTTAGGTGCGCTTGTTTTCCAAAGCACTTGCCGCACTGCAGGCACTCAAAGGGCTTCTCGCCCGTGTGGGTGCGGATGTGGTCCTGCAGGCTCTGCTTGTGAGCGAAGCCCTTGGTGCAGATGTGGCAGACGAAGGGCTTTTCTCCCGTGTGGATCCTCTGGTGGGCCTTCAGGTTGCTCTGGGTGGAGAAGCTCTTGCCGCACTCGGTGCAGATGAAGCACTTCCTGTCCCGCCCTGCCAGCTGCTGCAGGAAGAGGAAGTCGTCTGCCGCGTCGGGCTGCTCCTGGGGGTCAAAGGTCGTCGTCTCCGAGTGCTCTGGGACGTCGGTGCTTTCAAACGAGGCCTCGACAGCTGCTCCTGTAAAGCGGAAGGACAGGTAAACAGAAGATAGTAGTTTAGCACACCTAATGGTTAGTAACACACAGTACTATATTAAAGCCCAGCATAACATCACATTTCGTATTTGAAATATTGCATCCCCTAGTAGTCATTTCTGTTCTTCCACAATTTAGGTTAAGGGACATTTCATGCGAAAGCTGGTCACCAAATGCATTTATTTATATTTCGTAAGTGTGCCATTAAACAACTTTCCCAGCCATACAGCTTGTGACATGAGATGGCTCCTGGGTCAATGTTAAGACTTACTCTCTGAGATGGCTCCTAGGTTAATGTTAAGACTTACTCTCTGAGATGGCTCCTATGTCAATGTGGCCTAGCTCATCCTTCACACTGACAGCCAGGACAAAGGGAGTCTCTGAATCAATGTCATCTGCCTCCGCAGGCTACACACACAGACAGACAGACAGACAGACAGACAGACAGACAACACAGACAGACAGACAGACAGACAGACAGACAGACAGACAGACACAGACAGACACAGGTTACATGGGCCTACAGGGTTAAACAGTGATAAAGAGTTTAGGAGAAACACAGTTAAAAGATTTGTCTTTTATGCATTGATTTAGGTAAGTCTTGTGCATGTCTTCAATAGCATTCATCGACTTGTCATTGGACCACAGATGTATTTTGCAAGCATTCTACACTGCAACTTTTCCAAAGGGTTTATCTGTGCATTAATACAAATGGCAACTACAAATATACATTAAAAAATTTTTTATTTAGTATATGTAGTTGTATATCTCATGCAAGTACAAGTACAAATAATTTAAACAGCTCTGCTGCGTTTCTTTGCCACAGACTGCGAAAAGCACCATGGTAATATTTCCCACAGCAATAAAAACACAAGGTGTAGAGATAACTACCTACTCTATGTTTTGATCATGAACCTTACCTGTGCTGGCACATCTCCTTCCATATTTTTACAGCTACCGCCATAGGAGTGCTCCTCCTCTGTAAAAACAAAATTAAAAAGACGATAAAAGAGCAAATATAATCTAAAAATAGGAAATCGCTGATAGCCTAGATTAGGCCAATAATCGTCTAACCACTGGCTTTGAAAGCAATTTTCAAAGGTTTGTCCACATCTTAGGAGTACGGGTGTTAAATGTCTCCAATAACGCCCACACCTCGTGAATATTATACCATTACTACCGTCTATGCATTGATTTACACAGAAATGAAGTAAACAGCCTGGTCACTCCATAAATTACGCTACACCATTGGCTTTAGCATAAACACTTACACATTCACTGTTAAAGCAGGTGGTCGACTAGAATCTAGACAGCCTGAAAAGCAGACCTATTTATCTAGGTATTGCTCCTAGAGAAAATGCAGAGGACTAACCTAGGATTATATATTTTGCTATTCCTGTATGTATGTATATATATATATATATATATATATATATATATATATATATATATATATATATATATATATATATATATATATATATGCATATTTATCCATCAGGACTAGCTAGGCTTACTCACACTACCGTAATCACAAGTCATAGAGATATGCCTCTAACATTCAGAAATAGGGCTATTTACTAAAGTCGCTAATTGTAAAGCCTACCTACCAACTTTACCAACAGTCAAGATGTTCAGGATACTAGGCTGAGCCCTGTTATTCCTTCCCCTAAACACCTGAAACGACTTTTGATCTAAGTACATCTGGAACTTGTCGTCCACGATCTTCATAATTTTCCCCAACGCCTCGTTACCCAGAGTTTCCATGGTTGAAGCGAAGTGTGTCTGGGGGGGAAAAAGTACAGAAAAGGTAAACAAAAAAATAATTCTTGGCCTTATATTGAGTCACGTGGGGAGAGGCAGGTCAAATATACATACAAATATACAAATATGTATGTGGCACGCTCATAATCATAGATATTATTCGGTAGGACCTTTGCCTAATTGTAAGTTTAGTCTTCACACTTGTGTCAACTTACTAACGAGAGATAATACAGAAGTTTGATACTTACCAACTTAATTTGACTCTCGGTCTGTAATTTAGAGTTCAGCTCTTCGTCTTCGCTGTTTCCATGGGACAGCTCTAAATTAAACACGAAAACAGAGCTGTCCTCCACAAGTTTACCAAGTTCAGCCACGGCTGCATGCACCAGAGTCTCCATCACTGAGGCTAGCTGGGTTTGCAGCGTGATGAAATTGGGCATTTTGTTGGTTCTTCTCTCGATTTCAAAGTAGACTAACGTACTGGTATTGTAGACATTTATTAGCTAGCAGTTGGCAATGCCCACGTAGGGTTAATCGTACAAATGACATAGATACACACTGTAGAAATATTCAAACCATGATAACATAAGTCCATGTCCTGGCGGAAGTATTTGTAAGCGTTAGAACTTGAAACTTTCTACCTCCGGTTCAAATAAACGGTAAGGCTAAAACTTTCTACCTCCGGTTCAAATAAGTGGTAATGCAAATCAAAGCAAGGCCTATTTCTCCATGTATTGTATTCATTATTTTTCACTTTAAAATATTTACACAAACATACTTCCAAGATCCGATTCACATATACTTATCTTGTTAAAAATAAAAAATAAACGAAATGCCGCGGGAAAATTAAGTCAGCAATGACGCTATTACAGCGCCAAATTCGATTTCGCGGGAGCTTTTGTCAAATAACTGATGGCGTCTCTTTATTGCTTTTCTGTGCTCGTTGCTTGTTGTATTTGAATCACTTTGCAGTAAATGTATTGGTTTACTGAATAACCGATATTGTTAACTAGGTTGAGAAATGAATTAGCTGACACTTTATTTGGTGTACGGTGTCCAACTGCTCGTTAACGCAAATATCGATAAAGAGAAAAATGTTAATCTATCGTACTCCACTTATACCTACTACTGCTGGTAGGAGGCAGAAGCACGCTGGCTTTGCGCTTGAATACTCAGTAGGTTGGCCAACCATACAACTCCATGCGTTTGTAGATTAGAGCAATGGAATCTTTACGTGTGCGCACGTGCCGAGTGTTGATTTATTTTTTGGTATTTCTTATTGATAAAACTAATTAAGAAGAAATAGAAAAAATTACTGTGTGTTTTTTTTCTCCCCACTGAAATTGCACTACCTCCTCAATCCACTAGAGAGCGACGCTCAACTGTACAAACCCTTAAACAAATTCCGCTCTATTTGGAATGGATGTGCATGTTTTTGAATCCTGGGTATACCGCATTCTGGTAAACGAACCATCCCTGGACAATACAAGGCAACCACTCCATCAAACGGGCTGGACCAAAATGTAAAACATACGCCGTTGTTTATATTTTAATAGCTGGAGGAAGAATTCGATGCACATATTTGACAGTATTTTTTGTTTACAGCAAATGTTACAGCTAGCTGGGTAAATAAAATACATTGCACTACAGATTCAATGTGAATGCACATTCTCACATTAGGTGAGGCACAACGAGTTGGCGTAGGTTTATGTAATCTTGCATATATATTTTTTGCAAAAAATAATCTTTGCATCTACCATTGAATGTAACTTCGCGCGCCAATGGATTCTCTGCCGACATGTTGCACCTGATGCTTCCTAGACCAAGGTGAGCGAGGAGGAGAGGAGTGTCCACTTCTGCTAGGGCCAGTAGTTGGCTAGCTAGAAAACATTTGTGGCTAGCCCAACGGTTTTCTGTGTTCTTGGTTACGTGTTTTGTTAAGCTAAACATGAACGTCCTTTTTGTTATTCAATGTCAAATGCATTAGGTCCTTATAAAGTGCTTTACTACCATTGACTGGCATAAAGAAAAGGAGGCCACAGTTCAATGTTTTCCATTCCCTCGCAAAACTTTTTCGTTCACTTACACTATTTTGTTAAAAGGCAGTGTAAAATTTGTTTTGCCTGAATTCAGCAAACAAGCGTATCGTTAACTAACTCTGATAGTGAAACATTTTTTAACTAAAACTCAGACAGGAGTAGCCTATTCTCGTGTGTGCCTGCCTTCGCGTGCTGCGCTTGTATTGTTTATGCGAACATGTCTAAGGCCCTTAGTTAGCAAAGCTACAGTACGTTATGGAATGGAAAGTGTGATACATAGCCTAGCCTCCTGGGAATACACGTCAGGATGAAGGCTTTCTTTTTGTTTCACTGGATCTGATGCTGCCCTTTTTTCGGTCTGTTTAACTCTATATGTTTTTTGTCGGCCTAACTAATTAAGGAATAACTTGTTAGTAAACAAAGAAGAAGAGAAAGAGACAAAAGCAAAGAGTGAGGTTAAGAGAGAATGAGATAGACAGAACAACTGAGAGAGGGAGGGAGAGAAACAGTTGGATGGAGGGAAAGAGAGAAAGAGGTAGGGGGGAGAGGTATCAAAACAACTACTCCTCCGTAAACATGTTGTCCTGCATCCATATGATAAGAGTAGATTTAGCAGATGTTTTATTTAAACCAACTTAAACAGTGGTGCCTTCAACTTTATGTAAACCACAGACCAAAGAAGTTCAGCATCCATCAAGATGGCCAACAAAGGCAATGCTAACGCAATATTCATTAAGAGACATTCTTACAACTAAAGCAAAGAGTCCAGCTGTTCTTAAGGTTTGTATTTTAGAAAATGTGTCTTTCGGATAGACTGGGGACTGGGTTTTACACTCCTAATGAAATTGTATATAATGAAACACACCCTACTGTGTATCAACAACGGGTTTTTTTTTTTACTAGCCCAAGGCATTAAGTCTAATCTAATTTTGGCTGAAAACGAATCACTGCCTGCGTGTGTTTGGGTCTCTTTGTTTGTTTGTGTGGGGGAAGGGTGGCCGGGGGGTGTCAGCCAGGTCAGTTGTAGTCTAATCATTTCAGATGGCCGTGACACCGGTCATGTTGTCATGTGACACCTTCTGCTCTCTCTCTGCATCCTAGGTTGTCAATACTATTGCTGTCTGTTGTCTCTGTGCATTACACTGAGGCTCCTGCTGCCTGGAGACTGAGCGCTTATTCAACCTTTGTCAGCAGGACTGTCTGTCTGTCTGTCTGTCTGTCTGTCTGTCTGTGTGTGTGTGTGTGTGTGTGTGTGTGTGTGTGTGTGTGTGTGTGTGTGTGTGTGTGTGTGTGTGTGTGTGTGTGTGTGTGTGTGTGTGACAGAGAGAGAGAGAGAGAGAATGAGTGCTGCTCTATACAGCTCTATATTGTGTTTATCTTGAGACTGCTGTCTTCCTATTGAGCTTAGTGTATTTTGGAAGCTGTTTCTGCCTGTTTAAACAGTGTGGGTCTGTCTCAACGTCAGATATGGTCTGTGGTTGTAGTCAGGTACACACTTTGATTATGTTTGATTAGATAAGCTGTCTATGTGCCATATCTTCTCTTGCAAACATAGTCACAAGCTCCTGATAAAGTCAAGTTTTTTTTTTCTTCAATCCAACTTACAGCTGAGCTGCAGTTTCCTTTTCTCTGTTTGTTTGTGTGTGTGTGTGTGTGTGTGTGTGTGTGTGTGTGTGTGTGTGTGTGTGTGTGAGAGAGTTGGCAGCCTGCAGTTTAATTTCCTCCACAGCATGGTGGGACGTCCTGAAGCCTCTCTGTTTGAGGAAGACGGGACACAGCAGTGTTTGGAACGAGGCGTGTGTGTGTGTGTGTGTGTGTGTGTGAGTGGGTGCGTGGGGGCCTCTCTGTTTGAAGAAGACGAGATGCAGGATGTTAGGAACGGCCTGGGAAATGACTCGTTCCCTCAAACAAGACCTCGTTTAGGACCCAGAGGCTGCTCAAACCTCCTTTAGGACCCAGAGGCTGCTCCGACCTCCTTTAGGACCCAGAGGCTGTTCAGACCTCGTTTAGGACACAGGGAAAGGCTGTTCAGACCTCCTTTAGGACCCAGAGGCTGTTCAGACCTCGTTTAGGACCCAGAGGCTGTTCAGACCTGCTTTAGGACCCAGAGAGAGGCTGTTCAGACCTCCTTTAGGACCAAGAGGCTGTTCAGGCCTCCTTTGGGACCCAGAGACCTCCTGCTGAGAGAGGCTCAGACCTGCTTTAGGACCCATAGAGGGAGGCTGCTTTGACAGGCCCAGAGACCTCCTGGGGTATAAAGTCTCATCCATAGAGAGAGGCTGTTCAGACCTCCTTTAGGACCCAGAGACCTCCTGGGGTATAAAGTCTCATCCATAGAGAGAGGCTGTTCAGACCTCCTTTAGGACCCAGAGACCTCCTGGGGTATAAAGTCTCATCCATAGAGAGAGGCTGTTCAGACCACCTTTAGGACCCAGAGACCTCCTGGGGTATAAAGTCTCATCCATAGAGAGAGGCTGTTCAGACCTCCTTTAGGACCCAGAGACCTCCTGGGGTATAAAGTCTCATCCATAGAGAGAGGCTGCTTTGTTCGTCAGAAGACAGACGGTAGTTTATTGATTTCATTTGAACGTCCACGGGTCTAGTATTGCCCTTTGTTCAGCTAAACCAACATGGTCATCTCTAGAAATAACTAGTGGTCAGTTTTAGCAACGCTGAAAAGAGCCATTTAGTGAAAGCTCTTATTTAGCTGAATAATACCCAGTCCAAGATGTTTGCCTGCCTGCGTGCGTGGGCCCACTCTGGTAGAAAACCAGGTTTTTTTTTATTGAAAACTCTGTTAAAAAGTAGGGTAAGAGTAATGTAAACCTGAGCTGTGCGTTTGGGTTATGGAGGAGCATGGGAAACACATTGACTTTACTGTCACAATGGGAACTGGACAGACCCTTGTGGTACCAGCTGGCTTTGTGACTTGTTTGCGTGAGTGTGTGTGCATTTTTTTCTGCTGTTAAAGGAGCCCTATTATGCAAATTTTTAGGTTCATTCCTTGATTTAGGAGTTCTACTAGAATAGGTTTGTCACGCATTTTAATGTTCAAGAAACAATTTATTTTTTCCAAACTGCCTGGATATGCAGCACCTCTACTCACCCTGTGTCTGAAACGCTCCGTTTTAGCGCC
The DNA here is from genome assembly GCA_026901105.3 of Galaxias olidus. NCBI lineage: Eukaryota > Metazoa > Chordata > Actinopteri > Galaxiiformes > Galaxiidae > Galaxias > Galaxias olidus. Next base: position 39,431 of record JAPMUY010000687.1, on the reverse strand, counting down.
TGTCAATTTAAGGCCCCCCCTCCTGACGAGCCAAGTCTGCTCTGATTGGTCAGCTGGCTAAACAAAGGAATTTGCCTTCGCACTTACCAAAACAGCGTTTTCACGACATGGCGAAACTACCCGGCCTCCGCTCTGACTGGCCTCTCTGGTTGAGGGCGTGCCAAACATTATTCAAATGTGTGACTTAGTGACGTCGATAAGTTACGGAAGAAAATGCCGGACTACAAACGAGGCGTTTCAGGCAGTTCAGGAGCAGTGTTATCTGTGAGAGAGAGTAGCTCCCTTTGGCGTGAACTATGGGCTTTGTAACTTTTCAGACGTTTTACATGCACAAAAAGCTATATAACATACTAAAGGAAAGGGAAAACCCCAAAAGCATAATAGGTCCCCTTTAAGCACAACCAGGAGACCTCATGGGAATATAAGGAGAGGGGGAGAGGGAGCGAGAAAGAGAGAGATATGTTTAAGGAAAGCTGGCAGCTATCAACACATTTAGCTGATTTTTTACATTCTACTCACAACCTCACTGTCACTGTAGCTGGCTTCTCCTCTCTGTGTGTGTGTGTGTGTGTGTGTGTGCGTGCGTGCGTGCGTCCGTGCGTTTGTGCGTGCATATCCGTTATAAAACTACAGAGTGCAGTTATAACTGGGTTTGTTGTCTTTCCTGTCTAGGACAATGCAAAGGTTTCATGTCAGCTGCCTTGGTCACGACCTCAGCTGAACTCCTGCATCATTGCCCTGGCGTGTACTTTCACTGCCCACGTTATGGAAGAGAAATGTGCTGAAAGGAGAGGAAGACAGTTTGATGGAGGGGAAAAGAGAGGATTAAATACTCCTCAGTGAGTTTGTTAGAGAAAAAGAGGTAGAGAGAAATTAAAAAAATGATTGAATGGTGAGGAAAGAAAGAAAGAGAAAACGAGGGTGAGTGAGAAACAGGAAGAACAAAGATGTTTTAAAGGTAAATAAAGAATACCGATTGAGGGCTTTTTATATCCTTCTTTTCTACCTCTTCAGTGTCTTCAAGTGTGTTTTGGATAGTTTCCTTACAGCTACTCAGCTTGCCTTTTGAACGTTCATAATCCACACAGACTCTCACTCACACCTTCAAAGCAGTCGTCTCCTCTAACGTGGAGTTTGAGTTGTCTGTGAGGGGGGCGGAAGTCTTTGACTGTAAAAGTCAAACCACTGTGCCACGCCTGTAAAAAATCACCTGGTCCTGACGTCTCTCTTTGAATTGCAGAGGCCAATCAGAACCAGGGTTAGGACACCTCAGGTCATTGGCCCTCCAATCACAGGCATGGATCTGGTTTCTGGTGGTTAAATGGCTGTTCCTGCTACAGAGAATTCAGTTGACATTACATTACAGTCATTTAGCAGACGCTTTTATCCAAAGCTACATTTCAAGGGGCAATTCCCCTGGTGCAACTTAGGGTTAAGTGCCTTGCTCAAGGACACCCTGGTGGTGGTGTTCCCAGGAGGGCTCAAACTCATGACCCTTTGCTTAGCAGGTGGCGGTTGTACCCACTAGACCACCAACATCCACTGATTTTCCACCCAGACCATCCTCCTGTTGAGCTTTGTAGGTTGTGGAAGCTGTTTCTGCCTGTTAAAACAGTGTTGGTCTGTCTCAACTTCAGATGTGCTCTGTGGTTGTAGTCAGGTACACACTTTGATTATGTTTGATTAGATAAGCTGTCTATCTGGAATATCCTCCTGATTATGTTTGATTAGATAAGCTGTCTATCTGGAATATCCTCCTGTGTAAACAAAGCCACAAGCTCCCGATAAGGTCACTCATTTCTTCAATCGAACTGACAACCGAGCTGCAGTTTCTCTCTCTCTCTCTCTCTCTCTCTCTCTCTCTCTCTCTCTCTCTCTCTCTCTCTCTCTCTCTCTCTCTCTCTCTCTCTCTCTCTCTCTCTCTCTCTCTCTCTCTCTTTCTTTGTATCCATCTGTAGTGAGATCATTAGGGTCTCGATGCTGCAGCTGTCTGTCACCACCTGGCCTGCTAGAGAGGTGAGGGGGTAGGTCCCCCTCAGTCAGTCTGGTTAGAGCAGACAGACCACCAGAGACCATGGGGCTGAATCCCCCTCAGTCAGTCTGGTTAGAGCAGACAGACCACCAGACACCATGGGGCTGAATCCCCCTCAGTCAGTCTGGTTAGAGCAGACAGACCACCAGACACCATGGGGCTGAATCCCCCTCAGTCAGTCTGGTTAGAGCAGACAGACCACCAGACACCATGGGGCTGAATCCCCCTCAGTCAGTCTGGTTAGAGCAGACAGACCACCAGACACCATGGGGCTGACAAAACACAAATACAAAATAAAGTTGACAACATTTCAAATTCAGTTTCTGTTCTGTTGTGTGTGTGAGAAAGAGAGAGAGAGGTGCAGGGAGAGGGTGGGAGTTACTGTGTATGTGCATGCATGTGTTTTTATTGGTTAGCAAATGGTTTATGTGGTTAGTCATTGTTTGAAGCGTAACCAGGCAACTCTGTAACACAGTCTTACTGCTTCCTGAAGCAGTGGCACGTGTGTGTGTTTGTGCGCTAGTTTCATAACCAAAATTGTCCATTCCAGCAACTTTGCTCTTGATGACTTTGTTGTATTCTAGTTTTTATATGCGTTAGCAGAACTATAAATATGCCTTCTGAAATCAAATTGAATAGTTTCCACCTCGCCACAAAGTTTTCAGGGTTGGCCAATTATAAGGATGATTGTGTAATGTGTAACCATGAAGTTTAGTCGTAATCCAGAGTTAAGGAATCAGTGGCGGTGAGACAGAGTCCCGTTGGAAAACCACCTCTGGAAAGGGAAAAGTGGGAGCTCTGAGAAGGAACTATATCCCGTTGTCCTCCAAGGGTTCTACAAACACAGCTGGGTTTTCGTTAAGCCTGGTTTGTGAAGGGTGTTGACTACTTCAGAGGGTTTTGGTTAAGCCTGGTTTGTGAAGGGTGTTGACTACTTCAGAGGGTTTTCGTTAGACCTGGTTTGTGAAGGGTGTTGACTACTTCAGAGGGTTTTCGTGAAGCCTGGTTTGTGAAGGATGTTGACTACTTCAGAGGGTTTTGGTTAGACCTAGTTTGTGAAGGATGTTGACTACTTCAGAGGCACGTGCCTGCGGTTTGAAGTCGTTTGACTTGACGATGTCCATGTGGCATGAAGGATTTTGACTGACTGGATGACTGTTTGGTCTGATGAATGGCTTTGACTGACTGGATGACTGTTTGGCTTGATGAAGGATTTTGACTGACTGTTTGGCCTGGTGAAGGGCTTTGACTGACTGGAAGACTGTTTGGCCTGACGAGTGGCTGACTGACAGGATGACTGTTTGGCCTGACGAATGGCTTTGACTGACTGGATGACTGCTTGTGTTTGAATAGTTTGCTCAGTGCTTGAATAGTGATTTGACTGAGGGAACAGCAGGCTGCTTCACTGCATAGCTGTCTGACTCCATGTCTAGCTGAGTTAAGGAGCTGATTGAGGGAGTGTGACTCATTGAGAGGAGATTAGCTTACTTGCTAGAGGGAGGAAGCATCTTTGACTCACTGTTATGTTATGTGGAAACCTAGGCTGCGTTTCATTAGCAGTTCCACTTCCCCTCACTCACTTCCCCTCAGTCCTCCTTGGTATGATGTAACAGCATACGTCGCACAGAGGTCACTTGGAGAACAGAGGAAAAGTGAGCGGGTGATTTTTATGAAATGTGCCTCCCCTTCTGTGCGCTATCAGCCCAAACTGTCATTGATTGATTGGTTTTAGTTGTGGGCTTAGCGCAATGCTGCTTTTACAAATCATCAGAAAGACCTGGAGACTCATTTCAATGACGTTTATGCAGTCGTCCGTGTCTGTTTCCGATTTAGACATTTCTGCTCGTGATCTGTGTCATTATTATCTTAACTTTCTTGTGGGTTTGACGTGTGTGTGGTCGTGTGTGTGTGTGTTGTCTGTGGAACGATCAGGGTCGAGTGGAGTGTTGTAACATGATATTATTGCTCTACTTTTGGTGTGTAGGATGTCCTACGTACTGTCTTTTGAAATGTAGCTCTAATAATAACAGCTATTATAATAAGAATTTATTTGTATAACACTTTACCGTGGCAACAATTGATACAGAAACTAGGGTTCAGTAATGTGCGTGCGTGTTTGAGTGTTTGATATAGGCTTGATTGAAAAACGTTTGATGGTATATTGTGTTGCCAGTACGTTTGCAAATGGGTGTCTCTGTGTTGTATTTGAACTTGTCTCAATGAGAAATTGAATGTGGTTCAGTTTATGCATGTATTTGAGTTCAAAGTCCAATGTTTAAGTGGATTATAATTAAGAGCTTTTTACTCTGAAGTCAGCTTTCTGCATTCCATACAATTAGCTCTGTTAATGTTTAAGTACTTTTTGTTTACGTTATAAACTTCTTATTTATAGATTAAATGAATTAAAAAATTACACAGACAATATACTTATTGTATTATATATACAATATAATTCTACTTTTATTATCTAAGCTATTTCTTATACTTTTATTTTCTAATTATTTCGTAGCAGCCTGTTAATTAACACTTAAATAAAACACTCTCTGTTTGTATAGTTACGAGGTAGTCATCATGAAAGATCCTTCTCATCTACAAGTTGAATATGTTGTTGGTGTGTGATCATCGTAAGCTTATGGTTCATACTGGAGTGTGTTTTTCAAAATGCTGATCCCTTTTGATTAGTTGGTTGGCTCTGTAATCTCTTACCTACTGAACCAGATACATTTTCAGACGGACAGTAGGACCCCTATTTTAGAACTGGCATTGTGCTAAGCCAGCTCTGGTCTATAAAGAATCAGAGCTCAGTTACCGAGCCTGAAACTACAACTAGGGTCTCTGTAAAACAAACAAACCAAAACGTTATCCCACTGTACAAACTCACTGTCAAACGTGTTTTACGGCTTTTTCAAAGATATAACGGGACGGTTGAATGTGTTTCCCAGGCATGCTGGCTAGCCGCTATCTGACCTGCATGTTTCCTCCCAGCAGTAATAATGCATGCAGAGGGCCTTGTACAGGTTTACAGTTACAGCATGATGAGGCACAAGTGTGAGGTTACGCAAGAAGGGTGATGGGAACATGAGTTTTGCCACGCGTGAAGCTTAGAATTTCTACCTGCACAGTCAGGTTCCAGGCAGCGTAGATACTGTAGATAATGGAGTCGTTGACACAGTAAAAACAACTGATTCACATTCACATGCAACAGCAGTGGACATGGAAAAGAATGTTTTGTTGTTGTTGTTATTGCCAGTTTTCACCTCAACTGTTGTGTTCCCAAGCGTCTGTCATTCCTGATTCATAAGGCTTGTGTCTGGCACCATAGAATAAGAACAACCTCTTCTTTTATGGTGGCCTCACCAGGCAGTGGACACACATACTCACACACATACTGACTGTCAAGCTAGCCACACATCCCCTGGCAACCCTCACAGTTTCCCACGGAAGGGACACACTGGCATTCTGTTTGAGTCACATGCACACACGTGCACACACACACACGTACACACACACACACAAACAGCCCCACACACACACAAACACACACATACACACACACACACACACACACACACAAACAGCCACACACACACAAACAAACACACTCAAACACACACGTATACACACACACACACACACACACACACACACACAAAAAAACACACACACACACACACACACACACACACACACACACACACACACACACATATATATATATATATATATATATAAATAAGTCACTCAATCACTCAGGCGTCTGCTTAGATAATCAAGTCATGTGGAAGACACACTCACACACACACACACACACACACACACACACACACACACACTGTGTTTCCTCTTGTGGTTGACATCTCCTAACTTATTCCACCTCGGGTGAGCAAGCACACCCTAACCCCCTTCCAAACCTATCCTCACTAGTTCATTTGGTTCTACACTTTCTCAGATTGGAACACGCCTATTCTTCTTTAATTCTGAATTTCAATCAAAATAAACAGTTTGTTTATAACTCTAAACATGCTTTTGGATTTAAATATACTATTTTTATATAAATCAAAATGTATTCAAAAGGTATTTGATCGAGTAAGCCTTTTGTATTGGAGCATACAGTATACTGTATATGTTCACTCTATTCTCAAATGAATGCACAAATCTGTGTTTCATCGTTAAAACTGAAGTGAACCGTGTAGCCTTTATACCGTTACTTATGATGGACAGTTATTTTTAAAATTAGGTAGGCTAGGTTGCTGGGTTGTGGGTGGAGCCGTGTTTACTAATGCGAACCAGATGAAGACAGAGAGAAGAACGAGCTACTGCTCCCTCAGTCTTCATCCCCTCTCCACAGCGAACCATTGGTAAACACAGCGGCCCCACCCCTGTAAACTCATACCTCCGAGTTCTTCGAATGCCTATAGCGGTGAAGTTTGCGGAACAGTTGGTGCCTGTTAGAATCAAGAGTGCGATAAGTTACAGGGCAGAGAGTGTGAAGTTTCCTTGGAAACGCGTTGGGAGGTGTGTGAGGTAAATGTTCAGAATTTAGGTGAAGTTTGGGCTACTCTATGTTTTTTTTTCTTCAATTAGGATTCAACTTAGTTAAAAACTAAAGTTAGATATGTCTCCTAATATGGTAGCCCGGTCATTTCTCTGCTTCTACGTATTAGGTATAATAGACGTGTCATGTGAAACGAATTAATTGTGAGTTAACGTAACTTTCTGTTTACTTATTTTTGCCTTATTTTGCCTTATTTTTTTTACCGGAGAGTCTTGTGGTTTGTTATGTGACTCTCGTCTTTCTGAATAGAAGTCGCATGTTTCCCTGAACGGCGTACAGGCGCATGCCTAAACGTGTGTTGTAACTTGAGTGTGAGTGTGTGTGTGCGCGTGTGCGTGTGCATGTTAGGAAGAAGAAAAAAAAACATTGAGCGCAAGAGAAAACGTAAGCTGGCGTTTGAAACTTTAAACCTATTTCCACCAGTTCTTTCTTTAATGTCTCCCTCTCCATCTCTCCCCCTCTTTCTCTTTATACCCCTCTCTATTTCTATCTCTTCTCTCCTTTTCTTTTTCTTATCCAGGAAGGTCCCGGACTTCTAACCTTCTTTGGATGGAATAAATCGTTGAAGATTCTGCACGTTTTAATTGGCCTGTGATGAGAAGGTCCAGGTGTGGCCAGCCAATGACCTCCATCGGGATGCGGGAGTGTGGATTGGTCAGATAGTGCTGTCAGTAATTTCTCAAGATACTCCCATTTTCATAAATCTAGGTGGGTTTACAGGTAAAATTGCATTTTAATATTATTGTTTCATCACATTACTGTAATTTAGCGACTTACGAATGTGGTTACGTTTTTAAACCATGACTTGCTCAGCTTTGTGTGACCCTGTAGCATGTCATCCATACTGTACTGTATATACACAGAGTATATATATATATATATATATATATATATATATATATATATATATATATATATATATGGTATAGGGGCTTGGTAACAGTAAATAACCCTCTCGTGTGTGCTCGTGCTGTGACAACATCCTTTGAAGTTACTAGAGGCATTTTATGTGTAGGAGGTGATGTTGGCTAGCCCTGCAGTTTGCTTAGTGTAATTGTTTTCCCTAGCCGTTGCAAATAAGATATGCAGAATGCTTGTGGTCACTGCATATCGCTAGCACGATCAACAACTATACTCCAAGTATGGGCATCTCTTCCTGATTTAGTTACGCACTTCCTTGTGCCATAAAGCAGTTCATCAGTTTCACGGGAGATGCTGCACGGTGGCAGACAAAATTTGTGTTAAATATTGAGACTTCACGGCTGTTTTAGAAGTCAGTCCAGCTTTATATACAAACATGCAGTCATGTTCATATGTGTAGCCTTCGTAAAAACACACCGTAAAGGTATAATAGCATTGTTCCTTAGCAACAGATATGATAGTGTTGTACCTTAGCAACTGGTATTATAGCGTTGTACCTTAGCAACAGGTATAATAGCGTTGTTCCTTAGCAACAGGTATGATAGCGTTGTCATTTAGCATGAGGTATAATAGTGTTGTACCTTAGCAACAGGTATAATAGCGTTGTACCTTAGCAACAGGTATAATAGCGTTGTTCCTTAGCAACATGTATGATAGCGTTGTACCTTAGCAACTGGTGTAATAGCATTCTGGGATGTGACTGATCGGTCTGATTGAAGTTATTTATTTACATATATTTTTCTTTTATTTAATTTAAAACAGGGCTCAGATTTTGCCATGAAGAAGGTATCTCATTGGTCCAGTGAAGAAGTTGTCCGTTGGCTTGGCGACCAAGGCTTACAGGAGTACTGTGATTCGCTAAGGAACATTGATGGGCGTAGCCTACTAAAACTCAGCCAATCAGACTTTACGAACCCGCCCCTCTCCCTGGTTTCTTCCGATGGAGGGAAACAACTCCTGGAGCGGATTGAGACTCTGCGGATTGAGAACCACATTCAGGAGCACAAGAATGGACACGTGGCCAACGGAATTAATGGACATGGGAACGGACTCACAACTGTAATAATCAACAGGGACGGTAACGGCAGTGTAGACGGTGACTCCGTGGGAGGGGGCATCAACAAGCACATTTCCCCACAGCGGAATGGATTCACCGGGAACGGATTCCACCTCCAGCAGCAGCAGAAGCAGCAGCAGCCTTCTTCTCCCAAAGACAGAGTCCAAATCCATATTCCGGCTCCATCTCTTACAGACTGCCCACACACTCCGTTCCCGGAGGAGTGGCGTAAAACGGGCGTGGCGTGGGTGTACGCCATGATCTGTTTCATCTCCACCACGGTGATGATCTCCGTCGTGCACGAGCGCGTGCCGCCCAAGGAGGACACGCCCCCTTTGCCCGACAAGTTCTTTGATTGGTTCGACAGGCGAGAGTGGGCGTTCACCATCTGCGAGGTCAACGGAATGATCCTGGTGGCTCTTTGGTTGTCTCAGTGGGCCCTGCTTAAATACAGGTAACCTCACCCTCTGCCTGACCAAAAAGGGAAATATTACTGTCTGTCTCAGTGGGCCCTGCTATAATACAGATAACCTCACCCTCTGCCTGACCAAAAAGGGAAATATCTGTCTCAGTGGGCCCTGTTTAAATACAGGTAACCGCACCCTCTGCCTGACCAAAAAGGGAAATATTACGACATACAAGAGTTGTTCGAAGGTCGTTTTTACAACGTTATTATAATAGTAAGTAGAAGAAGCTGGGAAATAAGCAGAGGGAACAGCGCCAGGGTGCAGAGTGAGCATCCATAGACGACTGTTGGCCTGGAGGTTACATCTCATTCTTCCTGTATGCGTGTCCTGAACTTCCTGTGTGTCTGGTCCTCAGGTCAATCGTAGGCCGGCGGTTCTTCTTCATCGTTGGTACACTCTACCTGTACAGGTGTATCACCATGTACATCACCACGCTCCCCGTCCCCGGCATGCACTTCCAGTGCTCTCCCAAGGTAACACACACACACACACACACACACACACACACACTCACAAATACACACTGGCACATACAGATGCACCCACACAGGCTCTCCTTATTCATGCATGTATTCATGCATATGCACTCTCTTTCTCACACACACACACACACACACACACACACACACACACACACACACACAGATGCATACACCCACACAGACGCATATACACACACCCACACACACGCAGACGCATACACAGATATACAGACCAAAGTGTGTTAGCCCTGGTTATTTAGATATTTAGCCTTGGTGTGTTTTAGCCCTGGTTATTTAGATATTTAGATCTAATGTGTGTTAGCCCTGGATATTTTGTTATTTAGACCTAATGTGTGTTAGCCCTGGTTATTTAGATATTTAGCCTTGGTGTGTTTAGCCCTGGTTGTTTAGTTATTTAGACCTAGTGTGTGTTAGCCCTGGTTATTTAGTTATTTAGACCTAATGTGTGTTAGCCCTGGTTATTTAGTTATTTAGCCCTGGTTATTTAGTTAGTTAGATCTAGTGTGTCAGCCCTGGTTATTTAGATCTATATTCCTAGTCTGTGTTAGCACTGGTTATTTAGTTATTTAGACCTAGTGTGTGTTAGCCCTGCTTTGGCAATGAACATAAGGGGTACTGTTCTGTCTACGAGGTGACATCACTGTCTGACACACTGCCTCCATCATTGTGAGGGTTGTTTACCTGTCAGGATGCCAAGCTACTAAACCGTTCATAAACTACTACTAAACTTCATAATGACTTCATCAGACTCCTTCAATAGGCCACAGAGAAAAAGAGGTGGAAAAGTTTTCAGATTTAGTATTTTTAGAGACATGGATTCCAACTGGAAGGAGGGTTCTTGCATTGAACAACCTTATCTGAGAGTCTGTTTCAGTTTGTGACAACGGAGACTGTAATTTTAGCTGCAATGGAAAGTTTGTGTGTGTAGATTCAGCTGCCTTTTCCTGTGAAAACGGTTTGCTTTGGTTTCCATAATTCCCTAAACCCTTATAAGTATTTTTCACAGGGAAAGTTTTACGGCTATTTGTCCATTAATAGTGTGTGTGTGTGTGTGTGTGTGTGTGTGTGTGTGTGTGTGTGTGTGTGTGTGTGTGTGTGTGTGTGTGTGTGTGTGTGTGTGTGTGTGTGTGTGTGTGTGTGTGTGTGTGTGTGTGTGTGTGTGTGTGTGTGTGTGTGTGTGCGTTTGACATTTGTGTGTGTGTGTGTGTGTGTGTGTGTGTGTGTGTGTGTGTGTGTGTGTGTGTGTGTGTGTGTGTGTGTGTGTGTGTGTGTGTGTGTGTGTGTGTGTGTGTGTGTGTGTGCGCTTTGTTTGAGGTCAGGATTTCCCATCATGCTTAGTGGTTCCTCTTAGGAAGTCACCAGCTGTCTTCTACTAAACATACTGTCAGTCCGTCCTGTCAGAAGCTTTCGCCCACCTCCTGTCCACTTCCTGTATAATTCCTGTCAATTTCCTGTTTGACTGACTAAAGCCATTGACCGGCTGGAAATACTGCTCAGACTGAATTGTCATGCTCCAATGCACTAGCTAGCAGAGATAATTCCCTGGATGGCCACGCTCCACCGGGCTAGCTAGCAGAGATAATTCCTTGATGGCCATGCTCCAATGCGCTAGCTAGCAGAGATAATACCTGGATGGGTATATAACATGAATGCCCACGCGTGGCGTTCAGTTAGCATCTTTTGGTGTGTAAACTTGAGATCATCCTCAAAAAAAAAACAATAACAACCCACAGTAGCTGACTGGAGACCGGCTGAGAGTCGAACGTGTTCCTACTCTCAGCCACTTAAAGACCGTATTTTGATCCGTAGTTGGATCTGTGACAGGTCAATGCCGATGTAAACAAATAATGTTAGCTATATAGTTGATGTTAATAAATACTGTTAGCTATATAGTCGATGTTAACAAATACTGTTGGATATATAGTCTATGTTAACAAATACTGTTAGCTATATAGTCGATGTTTACAAATACTGTTGGCTATATAGTCGATCGAAACTTGAGCGTTAAATTCCCTGGGGCTTTGTTGTCAGTGACAATGAACGGGCTAACCTGAAAAGCCTCACTCTGAATGGAGGTGTGTGTGTGGTGTCGTACAGGTGTTTCACTATGAAAATTAACACATTTTGTCTGATCAAAGTTCACACTTGCATATTAAAAGCTTGTGGGTAAACCGGTAGTGATAATAGTTTTAAATAATATTTGGCAGCTTTTTACTGAGACTGCTGTGTCGTTTTTATTGCTTGTTTTTTTTTGTTTTACGTCTGTTTTAATATTTTATGCTGGTGCTGTCCTCTTGGTCAGGGCTCCCTGGTGAAAGAGATTTCCATCTCAATGGGACTCGCCTGGTTAAATAAAAGACCAATTTAATTTAAATACAAATAGTGGAGTGTCGTCCCTTCAACACTGTGTATCTCAAAACATTTCTTCATCATCCAAGCAATCCAACAATCATACACACTACTTCTCTGCCTGATGCTTTCACACTTTTGGCTGCTGGTAATAATAATCATAACAATAATAATAATAATAATAATAATAACTTTATTTAACCAGGTAAGTCAGCTGAGATCGTATTCTCTTTTACAGTGACGAGTTTGACGACCTGATCCAAGTGGCAGGCAGCATGAGAACAAACAGAATACATGCACAGTACATTTACAAACAATACAATACAACAGATAGAAATGTGTATTTGGCACACACAATTATCAAGTCAGACAAGTACAAGAATCTATCAGAAATGAGTCAATCAGACCTTCAAAGACACCCTGAGAGACAAAGCTGCTTCATTTCAGTTTCAGTTTTGCGCTGCAACTCATTCCAGTCTAAAGGTACCGAGTGCTGGAATGAGTTTTGTCCTGTCGCCTTAACGCCTGAAGAGATGTCACCACGTTGACTATAGCTTTTTCAAATTATAATTATTCTTTATTTACATTGTACAGGGTTAACTCACAGAGTTACGAAACAAAACCCAATAAAAAAAATATTTGTTCAATAATTTAATGCACAATGTTTTTTTTTTAAGATTCAAACAAAACAACAACCCTCATATTTTCCTATATATTTTAATACAACTTAATAAATAAATGATCAGTGTCTAACTCCTGTAGTACGTTGTTCCAAATGAACTAAAAGCAAAAGTAACATTACTATCATTGTCTTTCAATTACATGTTATATTTTGTATGCATGTCACTGTCTGTTGATAAAATGTTATTTTCAGTGCTATCTCCTGAAACTGTAAGATAGTATTTTTAGTTTACATAACTCATAGTTAAGCGATTTAACTCAACCCGACAAGTAAAGAGCTTTGGTTCAAAGTGATTATTTGTATTTATTTATGACTCAATTTATCTTTTAAGTTTTAATGATTTGTTTTTAACCAAGTGACTTAAGAGTTAAAGATGCATACACAGATATACAGACCAAAGTGTGTTAGCCCTGGATATTTAGTTATTTAGACCTAATGTGTGTTAGCCCTGGTTATTTAGATACTTAGCCTTGGTGTGTTTAGCCCTGGTTGTTTAGTTATTTAGACCTAGTGTGTGTTAGCCCTGGTTATTTAGTTATTTAGACCTAATGTGTGTTAGCCCTGGTTATTTAGTTATTTAGCCCTGGTTATTTAGTTAGTTAGATCTAGTGTGTCAGCCCTGGTTATTTAGATCTATATTCCTAGTCTGTGTTAGCACTGGTTATTTTGTTATTTAGACCTAGTGTGTGTTAGCCCTGCTTTGGCAATGAACATAAGGGGTACTGTTCTGTCTACGAAGTGACATCACTGTCTGACACAGTGCCTCCATCATTGTGAGGGTTGTTTACCTGTCAGGATGCCAAGCTACTAAACCGTTCATAAACTACTACTAAACTTCACAATGACTTCATCAGACTCCTTCAATAGGCCACAGAGAAAAAGAGGTGGAAAAGTTTTCAGATTTAGTATTTTTAGAGACATGGATTCCAACTGGAAGGAGGGTTCTTGCATTGAACAACCTTATCTGAGAGTCTGTTTCAGTTTGTGACAACGGAGACTGTAATTTTAGCTGCAATGGAAAGTTTGTGTGTGTGTAGATTCAGCTGCCTTTTCCTGTGAAAACGGTTTGCTTTGGTTTCCATAATTCCCTAAACCCTTATAAGTATTTTTCACAGGGAAAGTTTTACGGCTATGTGTCCATTAATAGAGTGTGTGTGTGTGTGTGTGTGTGTGTGTGTGTGTGTGTGTGTGCGCGTGCGCTTTGTTTAAGGTCAGGATTTCCCATCATGCTTAGTGGTTCCTCTTAGGAAGTCACCAGCTGTCTTCTACTAAACATACTGTCAGTCCGTCCTGTCCACTTCCTGTATAATTCCTGTCAATTTCCTGTTTGACTGACTAAAGCCATTGACCGGCTGGAAATACTGCTCAGACTGAATTGTCATGCTCCAATGCACTAGCTAGCAGAGATAATTCCCTGGATGGCCACGCTCCACCGGCCTAGCTAGCAGAGATAATTCCTTGATGGCCATGCTCCAATGCGCTAGCTAGCAGAGATAATACCTGGATGGGTATATAACATGAATGCCCACGCGTGGCGTTCAGTTAGCATCTTTTGGTGTGTAAACTTGAGATCATCCTCAAAAAAAAACAATAACAACCCACAGTAGCTGACTGGAGACCGGCTGAGAGTCGAACGTGTTCCTACTCTCAGCCACTTAAAGACCGTATTTTGATCCGTAGTTGGATCTGTGACAGGTCAATGCCGATGTAAACAAATAATGTTAGCTATATAGTTGATGTTAGCAAATACTGTTAGCTATATAGTCGATGTTAACAAATACTGTTGGATATATAGTTTATGTTAACAAATACTGTTAGCTATATAGTCGATGTTAACAAATACTGTTGGCTATATAGTCGATGTTTACAAATACTGTTGGCTATATAGTCGATCGAAACTTGAGCGTTAAATTCCCTGGGGCTTTGTTGTCAGTGACAATGAACGGGCTAACCTGAAAAGCCTCACTCTGAATGGAGGTGTGTGTGTGGTGTCGTACAGGTGTTTCACTATGAAAATTAACACATTTTGTCTGATCAAAGTTCACACTTGCATATTAAAAGCTTGTGGGTAAACCGATAGTGATTATAGTTTTAAATAATATTTGGCAGCTTTTTACTGAGACTGCTGTGTCGTTTTTATTGCTTGTTTTTTTTTTTTTTTACGTCTGTTTTAATATTTTATTCTGGTGCTGTCCTCTTGGTCAGGGCTCCCTGGTGAAAGAGATTTCCATCTCAATGGGACTCGCCTGGTTAAATAAAAGACCAATTTAAATACAAATAGTGGAGTGTCGTCCCTTCAACACTGTGTATCTCAAAACATTTCTTCATCATCCAAGCAATCCAACAATCATACACACTACATCTCTGCCTGATGCTTTCACATTTTTGGCTGCTGGTAATAATAATCATAAAAATAACATAATAATAATAATAATAATAACTTTATTTAACCAGGTAAGTCAGCTGAGATCGTATTCTCTTTTACAGTGACGAGTTTGACGACCTGATCCAAGTGGCAGGCAGCATGACAACAAACAGAATACATGCACAGTACATTTACAAACAATACAATACAACAAATAGAAATGTGTATTTGGCACACACAATTATCAAGTCAGACAAGTACAAGAATCTATCAGAAATGAGACAATCAGACCTTCAAAGACACCCTGAGAGACAAAGCTGCTTCATTTCAGTTTCAGTTTTGCGCTGCAACTCATTCCAGTCTAAAGGTACCGAGTGCTGGAATGAGTTTTGTCCTGTCGCCTTAACGCCTGAAGAGATGTCACCACGTTGACTATAGCTTTTCAAATTATAATTATTCTTTATTTACATTGTACAGGGTTAACTCACAGAGTTACGAAACAAAACCCAATAAAAAGAATATTTGTTCAATAATTTAATGCACAATGTTTGTTTTTTTAAGATTCAAACAAAACAACAACCCTCATATTTTCCTATATATTTTAACACAACTTAATAAATAAATTATCAGTGTCCAACTCCTGTAGTACGTTGTTCCAAATGAACTAAAAGCAAAAGTAACATTACTATCATTGTCTTTCAATTACATGTTATATTTTGTATGCATGTCACTGTCTGCTGATAAAATGTTATTTTCAGTGCTATCTCCTGAAACTGTAAGATAGTATTTTTAGTTTACATAACTCATAGTTAAGCGATTTAACTCAACCCGACGAGTAAAGAGCTTTGGTTCAAAGTGATTATTTGAATTTATTCATGACTCAATTTATCTTTTAAGTTTTAATTATTTGTTTTTAACCAAGTGACTTAAGAGTTAAAGAAATCATTCATGGTAGAAGAGTAAGTGTTAATATTTTTTTAAAGGGTGGACATCTCATTATGGAATAAAACTCAACAAGCACTTAGCTCTCTCGCTCTCTCTCGTTCTCTCTCTCTTTCTATTTCTCTCTTTCTCTCTCTATTTCTTTGTCTCTCTCTTTCTCTCTCTGTCTTTCTCTCTCTCTCTCTTGCTCTCTCTATTTCTTTCTCTATCTTTCTCTATTTCTCTCTCTCTCTCTCCTTCTCGTGCGCGCTCTCTCTCTTTCTCTCTCTCCCCTGCTATTCTTAACCTCTCCAGCTGTTCGGGGACCACATCTCCCAGATGAGGAGGGTGATGAAGATGATCTCTGGCGGAGGTCTGACCATCACTGGGTCTCACCACATGTGTGGAGATTACCTGTACAGTGGACACACTGTCATGCTGACGCTCACCTACCTCTTCATCAAGGAGTGTGAGTACACACACACACACACACACACACAGAAAGAGAGAGAGACATAAAAACACAGTAATGCTAACATACCACTTCATCAAGGAGTGTGAGTACACACACACACACACACACACACACACACACACACACACAGAAAGAGAGAGAGACATAAAAACACAGTAATGCTAACATACCACTTCATCAAGGAGTGTGAGTACACACACACACACACACAGAGAGAGACATTAAAACACGGTAATGCTAACATACCACTTCATCAGGGAGTGTGAGTACACACACACACACCCAGAGAGAGAGAGACATAAAACCACAGTAATGCTAACATACCACTTCATCAGGGAGTGTGAGTACACACACACACACACACACACACACACACACACACACAGAGAGAGACATAAAAACACAGTAATGATAACATAACACTTCATCAGGGAGTGTGAGTACACACACACACACATAAATATAAGCATTGAAACATGAACATGCTAATGTACTTGCAGACACGGACACAGCCCAGCATTCTAACGTTGAGGATTAGGAATAGATCAAAGAATGGCGAAAGTGACAAAGTTATGTGCAGTGCTCCTCCAGACTTTTCAAAAACTCCACCTGTGTGATCTTAAAGGAGCATTAAACCACACACACACATTTATTATTCTCCTCATATTATAAACAAGAGTCTAGTTGTGGTCTACTGGGGACTTCCTTTTGCTCTTGATTCCTTGAGCGTTAGTGAAATGCCGTAGCAGGAAAGAGATACTACAATCCCGTTACACTATTTGGACCTGTGCTGCTAACTGAATCAAAACTCCCAAGGCCCAGTTTCACGTACAGGGATTAAGTCTAGTTCTAGACTAAATCTAGCTGTCAATGGGTATTCTCCATTGAAAATGTTTTTTAGTCTAGGATTTGGCTTAATCCCTGTACAGGAAACCGGGCCCAATAATTTATTCTAATCCTCAGACTGTCTAACTCTCTAACTATTGTTTTGGTCTTGTTTATACCTTTCTGTCTGCCACGCCAGGATACGATTCCATTCTAATATTTATCGAGCTTGGCTGTTGAACGTTTTGGCTTAGGATAGATGACAGTGGTTCCTTTTTTTTAATGAAGTTTAATAGAACCGTTCCTTTGTTTTAATGAAGTTTAACAGAACCGTTCCATTGTTTTAATGCAGTTTAACAGAACCGTTCCTTTGTTTTAATGAAGTTTAACAGAACCGTTTCTTTGTTTTAATGAAGTTTAACAGAACCGTTCCTTTGTTTTAATGAAGTTTAATAGAACCGTTCCTTTGTTTTAATGAAGTTTAACAGAACCGTTCCTTTGTTTTAATGAAGTTTAATAGAACCGTTCCTTTGTTTTAATGAAGTTTAACAGAACCGTTTCTTTGTTTTAATGAAGTTTAACAGAACCGTTCCTTTGTTTTAATGAAGTTTAACAGAACCGTTCCTTTGTTTTAATGAAGTTTAACAGAACCGTTCCTTTTGTTTTAATGAAGTTTAACAGAACCGTTTCTTCGTTTTAATGAAGTTTAACAAAACCGTTCCTTTGTTTTAATGAAGTTTAACAGAACCGTTCCTTTGTTTTAATGAAGTTTAACAGAACCGTTCCTTTGACTAAATGTTAGCATGTTCCGTGTTCCCGCAGACTCTCCAAAGAGGTTCTGGTGGTACCAGTGGTTCTGCTGGACTCTGTCAGTCATGGGTCTGTTCTGCATCCTGCTGGCCCACGACCACTACTCCATAGACGTTGTAGTAGCGTACTACATCACTACAAGACTCTTCTGGTGGTATCACACCATGGCTAACCTAAAGGTACACACTCTGTGTGTGTCTGTGTGCGTGTGTATGTGTGTGTCTGTGTGTCTCTGTGTCTGTGTGTGTGTGTGCGCGTGTGATACCCCCATATTAAGGTGTAATGTATAGATGTTTGGTAGTACCCCAATATTAAGGTGTAATATATAAATGTTTGGTGGTTCCTCCATATTAAGGTGTAATATATAAATGTTTGGTGGTTCCTCCATATTAAGGTGTAATATATAAATGTTTGGTGGTTCCTCCATATTAAGGTGTAATATATAAATGTTTGGTGGTTCCTCCATATTAAGGTGTAATATATAAATGTTTGGTGGTACCCCCATATAAAGGTCTAATTTATAAATGTTCTGATCCTCGTGCGGTTCTCCAGGTTCTGAAGGACCCGTCTCAGAGTAACCTACTGTCTCGTGTGTGGTGGTTCCGCTTCTTCCTCTACCTAGAGGGCAACGTCCTGGGGACAGTGCCCAGAAACTACCAGCTCCCCTGGGCATGGAGACCCTCCCTGCTCAGCCAGGCTAAGTACAGCAAGCTGGACAACACCCAGTGACCAGAAACTACCAGCTCCCCTGGGCATGGAGACCCTCCCTGCTCAGCCAGGCTAAGTACAGCAAGCTGGACAACACCCAGTGACCAGCAAGCTGGACAACACCCAGTGACCAGACAACTACCAGCTCCCCTGGGCATGGAGACCCTCCCTGCTCAGCCAGGCTAAGTACAGCAAGCTGGACAACACCCAGTGACCAGAAACTACCAGCTCCCCTGGGCATGGTGACCCTCCCTGCTCAGCCAGGCTAAGTACAGCAAGCTGGACAACACCCAGTGACCAGAAACTACCAGCTCCCCTGGGCATGGAGACCCTCCCTGCTCAGCCAGGCTAAGTACAGTAGGCTGGACAACACCCAGTGACCAGAAACTACCAGCTCCCCTGGGCATGGAGACCCTCCCTGCTCAGCCAGGCTAAGTACAGTAGGCTGGACAACACCCAGTGACCTGGAACCCTCCAGCTCAGCCAGGCTAAGTACAGTAGGCTGGACAACACCCAGTGACCAGAAACCCTCCAGCTCAGCGAGTGACCAGGAACCCTCCAGCTCAGCTCAGTAAGGCCAAGTGAGGGATGATTGCATTTCAGAAGAAAAAGTGTTTTTGTCGCTTGCTAGAAAGAAAGAAAGAAAGAAAGAAAGAAAGAAAGAAAGAAAGAAAGAAAGAAAGAAGGAAATAAGGAAGGAAGGACCCCTTTAGAACTACACATGTACAAGGAAGGTGTCAGACACAAAGACAGAACAGACAGACACACAAACTAAACAACAAATAATGAGCAAACAAACAAAACGTTTGACGAACTAAACAACATTTAAAGAACACACAAACAAAGAATATGCTTGACTTGGTACGGAGAAGCTGAAGAGACCTCTGAATGTTTTTACGCCCTACAATACTACTCCATATCAAGTGCCATATCCAAACTACCTGCTGGTCCTTCTCCCTTTAATGTCCCACCTGAAACATGCTCCCGGTGCATATGGTTCCTACTCAGCAAACCTGTTTGTCTCTCAGCAGAGACGGCAACAGTGGAAACGCTCCGCTTTCTGTTTTCACTACTGTTAGTTTAAGTTGCTTTATATTCATTTTTATTTCAATCCAGTATTTTGTTGGAACGTCCAGCAATTTCACTACTGAAAACAAATGTTTGAACTACTTTTTATTTTTTCAAAGAAACATCAAGTTAATTCAACACTGAAGAAAGTATTTAAATACTTCATTCCTATGCACTTTGAAGTGAAGGGAGCTGTTATTGTTGGAATCCATTTTACATTCAGAATCCTCTTTGTATGCGGGATGGAATATATATATATAGATACATATTTCAGTGTTTAGACTATTTCCTGAATTTTGTTCTATCCTGTTTCCGCTACAAGTCATCATGAACTTACAGGAACTTGATGGTGAAATCAAGAACAGTACTATTTCTGTAATAGCTGACTTTATTATTCTTTTTTTTTTAATACATTTTCACTGACTGAAATTGCCAAACCTTTTTGTAACAAATTAATGGGGTTTTTATTTTTCCAAACTAGTGTTCAATCAGCACAGTGGAATGAGGAAGAAGAGGTGACAGTTTAATGTGAGATATGCCGCAGTGCCTTTCCTCCCTACTCTCTGGCAGAGCGTTAGTTTGATTTGAGACGCAGGGCTTCCTTTGTGGGTGGGACGTTTGAGCAGGACTCACACTGCGCTACGTAATGCTCTCACGCATTTCAAACGCTTCCAAAACTTTAAGGATGGAACTCGACAGGCCATTTTAACAGTCTATAAAGTTGATATCTCAACTATAAAGTTTTGATAAATTAATGGTATATTTTTGAATGTGTTGAATGCTTAAGATCCTGTTATATTAGAATAGGAGGTTTCAATGAGCAAGTTTAATGTGTATCATCAGTCTTGTTGACTGAGAAGTTCCAATGAGAAAGTTTAAAGTATTATTTTTGTTGAGTATGGAGTTCTAATGAGACATTTAAAGGTGTATTATATTTGTTAAATGGAAAGTTTCAATGACAAATTTGAAGGTGCATCAGTCATATTCCATGTTTACCAGGTTTTCTTTGTGCTGGTTGCTAGGTAACTTCAAATATTGAAAACACTCCTAAAACAGCCAAAAAGAAACTGAAAGAATGGGAATTTCTTCCGGATGATATTTGACATATTGATGGATACTAACCGCACTCAGTCACTCCCAACCATGAGGTTATGAATTCTCAGCTAGCGTTCGTGTTAGTAGCTGTTTGGATTGGAAACCACTTCAGTTCCTGTTTTTATATAGTTTTTACTTTTATGCAAATCTGTGGTTGATGACATGGTAGCTATAGCACACATGAGTACGAAGTCCATCCCTAACGTTGTCTTTGTAGTCCTCCTTCTGAATGTAAGTATAATTTGAATGTCCTCAAAGTGTCTTTACACTTATATTTTAATGTTTGTTTAAAAAAAAAAAGAATGACATGTTTTGTCCTTAATCATTTCAAAACTGTTAATTTATTGCACCCATTATTCCTTAAGTAAGTGGGATATACAGTACTGTGCATACGTTTTAGGCACGGGATGCTGTTTTGAAGGTGAAGGGTGGTCACACCAAATGTTGATTTGATACAGATTTGCTTTGCCCTCACTTTGTATTTTATGAATTGATAAAAAATAAACATTTAACATTTATATTTTCATATATATATATATATTTCCCTAACTTTAAAGACTTCACACCTGCCTAAAACTTTTGCACAGTACTGTATATATATATATATATATTTATATATATTTTTTTTCTGTGTGATTCCTTTTACTACGTATCCATAGTTACTGAAGCAGGAATAGTTACCTACAATCCAATCAGTTCATTTCTCACTTATGTACCTCAGAATTGGCACAATCAGACGGTGACTTCTTGTAACCAGCCAACTGAAAAGTTGCTTGATGAGATGGTGGGAGAGGAAAAAGGTTATTTGTTTGCGAAGTAATAAATGGGATTAATTTGAGCCTTTTAATACTGTGTGTTTGTTGTGGTCCTCTTTCCTTTTAATACTGTGTGTTTGTTGTGGTCCTCTTTCCTTTTAATACTGTGTGTTTGTTGTGGTCCTCTTTCCTTTTAATACTGTGTGTTTGTTGTGGTCCTCTTTCCTTTTAATACTGTGTGTTTGTTGTGTGTCCTCTTTCCTTTTAATACTGTGTGTTTGTTGTGGTCCTCTTTCCTTTTAATACTGTGTGTTTGTTGTGGTCCTCTTTCCTTTTAATACTGTGTGTTTGTTGTGGTCCTCTTTCCTTTTAATACTGTGTGTTTGTTGTGGTCCTCTTTCCTTTTAATACTGTGTGTTTGTTGTGGTCCTCTTTCCTTTTAATACTGTGTGTTTGTTGTGGTCTTCTTTCTTATTTTCTTTTTTTTTACTTTGATTGAGTGTATGCTTGTATGCATTGCACACACACACACACACACACACACACACACACACACACACACACACACACACACACACACACACACAATCAACAGCAGACACAATGAATGTTGTACTCTATTGAATCCCTCCCCGTTCACATAATGAGCTATTATCACAGATCTATCAGCCAATGGGTCAACCTTTGGAGTGACCAGCTATCTGTTAGTTATGTAAAGTGTGAACCCTGGTGTGTGTCTGTATAGCACCACCGTGAACTAGAACAACCCCGCACACACGCACACACACACACACGCAACCCGTAACGTACCACATAGATACAGAAGAACAAGAACCAGCATCACACATTTTAACTCTACAACATTTATCCCTGTGTTTTACCCTCGTTCGCTGTTCACTGATGTACCTGTAAGGTTATCTTTGACATTTCCTCAGTGTGATTGATGTAAACGATATTAATTTATGGAATCATGTATTTAAACTTAAATCATACCACCCTGCTTGCACTCTTGCAGTTGCCCACGGCGACCGTTTTAGGTTTTTTCTCCACCAGTCCAGTTCCAGAGTGGTGGCGGTAATCTATTCATTCTGTTTCTACGGTGATCTGGAGGGCGTCACTATTGTACCACAATCATAATACGACCCATGTTCTTCAGAGAGTTTGACAGTTTGACACCTCTCCTTTGGTGTAATCAAGGTTTGTCCTGTCCTCTGGAGAGTTTCACATCCACATGTAAGTAGTTTGATATGAATTGTACACAGCAGTTTACTATATTCATTTGTGGAGTGATTATTTATACCTAAACCATACCACCGTGCTTGAATTTCTGCCGTTGCCCATGGCTGCTTCTAAAAAGTGAAAAAGTGTATTTCTGGGGAACAGATTGATTGAGCAGGGGCCATTTTACTGCAGTTGTCTGGGAGGAATTGCATTCTAATTCATTTACATTTTGATATAATTCAACTATATCAAAAGAAGTTACAGGGTTTGTGCATTAGGATGATCATTATCATTTCAGTATAAGTAAAACTTCAAAAAATGTCATAGAATTAGTTGTACAAAAGAAAAGACAGAATCATAGTAGAATTGAATTGGAATGCAGTTCCTCTAATACGGACCAGGAAAGTGAAATGGCTCCATTGAGCAGTCTGTTCACTGTTTGAATAGCAGACATACTGTCATCATCTTCATGAGCTCCATAAACACACACGGTGTATCAGTCAACCCAATATCTCTGGCTCTTATCTGTCTTACACTCGTTTCCTGGAAGCCTGAAGATTACTGTGTGTGTGTGTGTGTGTGTGTGTGTGTGTGGGTGGGTGGGTGGGTGTGGGTGCGGGTGGGTGGGTGGGTGTGTTTGTGTGTGTCAGTGTGTGTGTGTGTGTGTGTGTGTGTGTGTGTGTTCACCACGGCACTTATGACTCACGTAAACTTGCCAAACTGATGTGAATATAAGTGTTTTTGTCTTTGTGTGTTGTACATGTCTCTTGCTCCCTCTCTCTCTTTGTGAATGATGTGTGTGTCTCTCCCTCTCTCCCTACCCCCTCTCTTTCTCTCCCCCTTCTCTCGCTTTCCCTCACCTCCCTCACCTCCTCTCTCTTTATTTCCCCCCCTTCTCCCCCTCCACACACACACACACAGACGGACACAGAGGTTGAGTCATGTCCCGCAGGAAGAAGGCGTGCTTTGGCCTGAGCACTCTGGAGATCACGCTCTCCTTCTTGTTCTTAGTCATGACCGCTGTGGCCGTGGGCCTGGCAGCCGTCATGGCTACTTCCTGGAACAAACACACAGGTGAGTGGGCAGGTAGGAGAGAGGGGAGAGGAGGGGGAGAGGAGGGGGAGGTAGGGGAGAGGAGGGGGGAGAAGTAGGGGAGGAAGGGGAGAGGAGGGGAGGTAGGGGAGGAAGGGGAGAGGAGAGGAGGGGGAGAGGAGGGGGAGAGGAGAGGGAGGTAGGGGAGGGAGAGGGAGAGATAGGGGGAGGTAGGAGAGAGGAGGGGGAGAGGTAGGGGAGGTAGGGGAGAGGAGAGGAGAGGAGAGGGAGAGGAGAGGAGATAGGGGAGAAGGGTGGAAGGAGAGAGGAGGGGAGAGGTAGGGGAGAGGAGGAGGGGGAGAAGTAGGGGAGGTAGGGGAGAGGAGAGGAGAGGACAGGGAGAGGAGGGGGAGAGGAGAGGGGAGAGGAGAGGGGAGAGGTAGGGGAGGTAGGGGAGAGGAGAGGAGGGGGAGAGGAGGGGGAGAGGTAGGGGAGAGGAGAGGGGAGGTAGGGGAGGTAGGGGAGAGGAGAGGAGAGGGAGAGGAGGGGGAGAGGTAGGGGAGAGGAGAGGGAGGTAGGGAGGGAGAGGAGAGAGAGAGAGGAGAGGAGAGGGGAGAGGTAGGGGAGGTAGGGGGAGAGGAGAGGAGGGGGAGAGGAGGGGGAGGTAGGGGGAGGAGAGGAGGGGGAGAGAGGGGGGGTAGGGGAGAGGAGAGGAGAGGAGAGGGAGAGGAGAGGAGAAGTAGGGGAGAAGGGTGGAAGGAGAGAGGAGGGGGGTGGTAGGGGAGATGTATGGGAGGGGGGGGGGCTAGTGGAGAGGGGGATATAGGAGAGAGAGGTGATAAGAAAACCTTTACATTAAACCCCTTCACATTACTTGACCCTGATCTAACCCTAACCTGACAATGTTAGATAGATTAGGGAATTAGAACTAATGATGATGAAATCAACAACCATTACACTACTTAGTTTGTATTACTACAATATACAGTATTGTGCATACGTTTTAGGCAGGGGATGCTGTTTTGAAGGCAAAGGGTGGTCACACCAAATGTTGATTTGAAACAGATTTGCTTTTCCCTCACTTTGTATTTTATGAATTGATGAAAATAATAAACAATTAAAATGTATATTTTTTTATATATATATTTTGTCTAACTTTAAACACTACCTGCCTAAAATGTTTGCACAATAATGTATATATGTTTTATTATAGACCTTTTGAGTAATTTGCACTTAATATACAAAAAGCACACATTTCAACACATTGCATTCCACCGACAGTTCAAAAGACCAAGACATGGTATCACAGATTTAACAGTTTGATGATGTTTCTCTTTCTCCGTCATTAGAACCAGGACCCACCCTCCACCCTTCCCGTCACCCCAGGAAAACCCCTACCTAGTCGGGGTGGGACGAGCCGACTGCACTGGTCCTCCGGCGGAAATCCCTCTGGTGAGGAAGACAGGAGAAACAAACGTTTTATTAAGGGGGGTACATGCTGTATATCTACGTTTAATATCTATGTTTAGAGAGGGTACATGCTGTATGTCTACGTTTAATATCTACGTTTAGAGAGGGTACATGCTGTATATCTACGTTTAATATCTACGTTTAGAGAGGGTACATGCTGTATCTCTACGTTTAATATCTATGTTTAGAGAGGGTACATGCTGTATATCTACGTTTAATATCTACGTTTAGAGAGGGTACATGCTGTATATCTACGTTTAATATCTACGTTTAGAGAGGGTACATGCTGTATGTCTACGTTTAATATCTACGTTTAGAGAGGGTACATGCTGTATATCTACGTTTAATATCTACGTTTAGAGAGGGTACATGCTGTATATCTACGTTTAATATCTATGTTTAGAGAGGGTACATGCTGTATATCTACGTTTAATATCTACGTTTAGAGAGGGTACATGCTGTATATCTACGTTTAATATCTACGTTTAGAGAGGGTACATGCTGTATATCTACGTTTAATATCTACGTTTAGAGAGGGTACATGCTGTATATCTACGTTTAGAGAGGGTACATGCTGTATATCCACGTTTAATATCCACGTTTAGAGAGGGTACATGCTGTATATCTACGTTTAGAGAGGGTACATGCTGTATATCTACGTTTAATATCTACGTTTAGAGAGGGTACATGCTGTATATCTATGTTTAGAGAGGGTACATGCTGTATATCTACGTTTAATATCTACGTTTAGAGAGGGTACATGCTGTATATCTACGTTTAGAGAGGGTACATGCTGTATATCTACGTTTAATATCTACTTTTATAGAGGGTACATGCTGTATATCTACGTTTAATATCTACGTTTAGAGAGGGTACATGCTGTATATCTATGTTTAGAGAGGGTACATGCTGTATATCTACGTTTAATATCTACATTTAGAGAGGGTACAAGCTGTATATCTATGTTTAGAGAGGGTACATGCTGTATATCTACGTTTAGAGAGGGTACATGCTGTATATCTACGTTTAATATCTACGTTTAGAGAGGGTACATGCTGTATATCTACGTTTACTATCTACGTTTAGAGAGGGTACATGCTGTATATCTATGTTTAGAGAGGGTACATGCTGTATATCTACGTTTAATATCTACGTTTAGAGAGGGTACATGCTGTATATCTATGTTTAGAGAGGGTACATGCTGTATATCTACGTTTAGAGAGGGTACATGCTGTATATCTACGTTTAATATCTACGTTTAGAGAGGGTACATGCTGTATATCTACGTTTAATATCTACGTTTAGAGAGGGTACATGCTGTATATCTACGTTTGATATCCATGTTAAGAGAGGGTACATGCTGTATATCTACGTTTGATATCCATGTTAAGAGAGGGTACATGCTGTATATCTACGTTTGATATCCATGTTAAGAGAGGGTACATGCTGTATATCTACGTTTGATATCATGCTGTATATCTACGTTTAGAGAGGGTACATGCTGTATATCTACGTTTGATATCTATGGTTAGAGAGGGTACATGCTGTATATCTACGTTTGATATCTATGTTTAGAGAGGGTACATGCTGTATTTCTACGTTTGATATCTATGTTTAAAA